>PISX010035239.1:0-13316 GCA_004024625.1 Mellivora capensis
CAACTATCATATGATCTCCCTGATATGAGGAAGTGGAGATGCAACATGGGGGGTTTGGGGGGGATAGGAAAAGAAGAAAAGAAACAAGATGGGATCTAGAGGGAGACAAACCATAAGTGACTCTTAATCTCACAAAACAAACTGAGGGTTGCTGGGGGGAGGGGGGTCGTGAGAGGGGGGTGGGGTAATGGACACTGGGGAGGGTATGTGCTATGGTTAGTGCTGTGAAGTGTGTAAACCTGGCGATTCACAGACATGTATCCCTGGGGATTAAAATACATTATATGTTTATAAAAAATTAAAAAATTAAAAAAAAAAGAATATATACTTGTTATGTATTTCATTTAGGATAATCTGATCACCTTTACAGTATTTCTGAAAATAAATGATTTACTATCTTTAAAAAATAAATAAATAAATAAATAAATAATAAAAGTAATCTCCATGCCCAACAAAGGATTCAAACACTCAACCCTGAAACCAATCGTCACATGCTCTACTGACTGAGCCAGCCAGGCATCCCCGAGACTGATGGTCCTTGATGATCAAACGATTGTGGAGGGTAAGAGAGCACTATGCTATGATGACTCCTGGATTCTATCCTGAGTTATTTACTTACAAATCTTTATTCATTTCCTCAGAGAATGAAATCCTGTGTGTTATACTCTATGAAACAGTTGGCTTGGTGGGTGGTCAAAAGGTACACACTTCTATTATAAAATAAATAAGTCATGGGAATGTAATGAATAGCATAGTGATTATTGTGTATTTGAAAGTTGCTAAGAGAGTAGATCTTAAAAGTTCTCACCACAGGGGCGCCTGGCTGGTTCAGTTGGTGGAGCATGTGACTCTTGATCTCCAGGGTTGTGGGTTCAAGCCCCACACTGGGTGTAGAGATTACTTAAAAATAAAATCTTAAAAAAAAGTTCTCACCACAAGGAAAAAAAATTTAACTGTGTGGTGATGGCTATTAACTATCATTTTGCAATATATACAAATACCAAATCATTATGTTGTACACCTGAAACTAATAGAATGTTATATGTCAATTATATCTCAATTTAAAAAAAAAGCTTGGTACAGGTGAAAGTTAATTAGATCTTAATCACTTAAAACCAAAATGAGAGTATTAAGCAGAAGAAAACCTCAGAGACCAACCCAAAAAACATCAATGGCCTCATACTGGTAAAGAGGAAAACTTGTAGGGCATGAGTACTCTTGGCCTGGTAACTATTTTTCAATTAAATCATTTAAATTTCAAATGGACGTTTACATTATTCAAATATATGGCTCCCAAAGTACTAATTTTTCAAAGAATATACCAAAAATTAATTCCACAAAACAGAATACTAAAAGTATAACAGTTAAATCAATTAATTTAGGGGTGCCTGGTGGCTCAGCTGGTTAACTGTCTACCTTCAGCTCAGGTCATGATCCCGGGGGCCTGAGATTGAGGCCCACATAGGGCTCAGCGGAAAGCCCGCTTCTCTCACTCCCTTTGCCACTCCCCTGTTTGTGCTCTCTCTCTAATAATTACTAAAATCTTAAAAAAATAAAATTCTTTTTTAAAGAGACTCGGCGTACCTGCGTGGCTCAGTTGGTTAAGCGTCTGACTCTTGATTTTGGCTCATGTCATGATCTCAGGGTCGTGAGATCGAGCCCTTCTATCAGGCTCCCCACTTAGCAAGGAGTCCACTTGGGATTCTCTCTCTCCCTCACCCCTCCCAACCCCCCACTTGCGTGTTCTCTCTCTCTGTAAATAAATAAATAAAATCTTTAAAAAGAGAGAGACTTTAAGCTCCATAAGTTCTGGGACGCTGCTAAACATGGATAAAACAATCTTCTCTGGATTAAAAGACAACAATAAGCCAGGCCAGCTCAGAAATAAACCTTTTTGTGTATACAGTCAATGATCTTCCACAAGGGTATCAGGACCACTCAATGGGGAAAGGACAATATCATCAAATGGTATTAGGAAAACTGAATATCCACACACAAAAAAGAATGAAGTTGGATCTGTATCTTACACCACATATAAAAATTTATTCTACATGGAAAAATTTTTTAAATTATTCTAAATGGATTAAAGACCCAAACATAAGACCTAAAAGTATAAAACTCCTAGAAGAAAACAGAGCAGAAAATGTTTTCATGTCATTAGACATAGCAATGACTTCTTGGATGTGACACCAAAAGCACAGGTAGAAAAGCAAAAATAGACAAATGGCACAAACATCAAACTTAAAATTTTTGAGCACCAAAGGATATAACCAACAGAGTAAAAGGCAATAGAGAATGGGACAACATACCTGGAAATCATTTATCTCATAAGGGGCTAATATCCAGAATATATAAAAAATACCTACAGCTCAATGACAAAATATCAAATAACTCAATTAAAGGCAAAGGACTTGAACAGACATTTCTCCAAAGATGATATACAAGTGGCCAATAAGCATATGAAAATATGCTCAACATCACTACTCATCAGAGAAATGCAAATCAAATCACAGTGAAATATCACCTCACACTATCATTGGGATGGCTACTATTAAAGCAAAAACACCCAGAAAGTAACAAGAGCTGGTAAGGATGTGGAGAATTTAAAACCCCTGCCATAACTGCTATGGAAAAGAGTACGGTAGTTCCTTATGAGAAACAAAAACAAAAACAAAAACACAAAAACGAACAAAAAACACACACAAAAAAACCCTAACATATGATCCTGCAATCTCACTTCTAAGTATATATCCAAAAGAACTGAAAGCAGGGACTTGAAGAGATGTATCTGCACAACCCATGTTCATAACAGCAACTATTCAAAGCATCCAAGAGTTAGAAACAACCTAAATGTCCATCAATAGATGAATGGATAAACAAAATGTGGTATATACATACAAGTAAATATTATTTAGTCTTAAAAAAAATAGAAATCCTGCTACATCCTACAACATGAATGAACCTTAAAGACATGCTGAATGAAATAAGCCAGTCACAAAAACACAAATGCTGTATGATTCCAGTTACATAAGGCATCTACAGTAGTCAGATTTATAGAAACAGAAAGAATGGGGCTGGAGAAGGAGGTAAGGGGGAGTTGTTGTCTAATGGTTATAGAGTTTCACATTTATAAGATGAAAATGTTCTGGAGATCTGTTTCACAATAATGTAAATAAACTTACTATTGAAGTATACACTTAAAAATCGTTAAAATAGTAAATTATATGTTGTATGTTTTTACCAAACACACATATACACACAGACTCAAGTCAGAAAATTAATTATATTCTTTGTAGCATTACTTTGTGCTAAAACAACTTCTTAGAGAATATATGAACCACAAGATAAATACTAAAATATAAAAAATTTTATACTCAGAAAACTGTTACCTGCAACAAATCCAACTACTAGATCTTTTCCAGTAGTAGAACGTTGACCTTTGACCCAGACTGCTTTGAGACTATTAAAAGTGTAAAAATAGACAAAATTGGAGCAGCAGAGACTGGAGATAACTGGAAACCACCCTCGATATGGTGCCAGGCTAGAGGAAAAACACAATAAGTAATGTAAAGATGCTGGACAAAAGCTAGTGGAAAGGGGCAAAGTCCTAGAAAAGGGTGATCATGATTCACATATTCTCAAAGTTCATTCCTACAACATACTCCAAACTGTACATATATCTCACATTCTGAAAGATGTCCAAACCAAGAAATCTTTTCTAGCATTAATGATACCAAAGAAACAACACACTTTCAATGACTGATTTTACTGGTTTCCTCCCCTTGATTTCCTTTCGTAAATTACTGTATAAAATTAGAGACAATTTCTGCATGGCTATTAGTTAATATAGCATCATTCACATTTTATTACAAGGTAACAACATTTAAAAATGAAGTAAATATAGACATAAGTGTAAAAAAAAAAGTGATGGGAGCATGTTAATAGGGCACAGGAACCAGGCTGAACGGGGTCCCACTCTGGACAGTTTCAACACCGACATAATATAGTATGGTAATCAATTGTAAACCATCGAAAAACCAGGAATTTCTGGGTCTATATTAATACTAAATAAAGTTTTTCTTCATAGACTGCTGATAGCTGCAAGAGAGGAAAATTTAAATTATTCAGTGGTGAACCTGAATCTGAGAAATCATAATTAACCAATGAGGACAGGTGGATAATATGATTCCAGATGTGATAGCCTAAGGACACAATATCACCTATGTATGACTCTGGTCAAGAATGCAGAGCCTCAGTCTAATCATAAAGAAACATGAGGCAAACTTAAAATGAGAAACATTTTATTTAAAAGAAGGGGGGCTATATACTTTAAAAATGTCAACATCATAGGGGTAAAAGGCTTTGATGTATGGTGTGTAACTTACTCTTAAATAATTCTGAAAAAAGTTTGTGTGGTGTGTGTGTGTAATAAAGACAGAAGGGAAGGGAGAGAGAAAGCAGGGAGAGAATATAAGCACAACTGGGAAAATAAATGGGAAAAAGTGTTAATATAGTAGGTGGCTCTGGGTAAAGCATATATTGATATTCTTTGTACTATTTTTAGTTTTGTAACTTTTTGTGAACTTGAAATTATTTCCAAATAAAAAGTTAAAAAAAAAAAAGTACATAATCTGAAGGTATCTGATAGGAATGAACTAAACAACAACTTCTTTGGCTCACTGTAAAAAAACACTAAAACGTAAAACAAAGCATTGGTTTCATGGAAGACTCTATGATCAAGAATCAAAATGGCCAACTACAAAACTTTAAGGAGATGAAAACAATTATGTACTTACAAGTCAGGCAATTACAGATTCACAACTACTGTAAGGCTACAGGAATGGAAAGAGAGTTGAGGGCAGGTGTGCTAGGAGCCCAGCAATCTCCTAATGGGCTGCTTTGTCTAGCAAAGATGGGCAAGGTGGTACTCACAGGCCTTCTTCCTTAATGATCTCCAGGAGCACCATGTGTGTAGTTTTGGACTTTCTTTTCTCATCAACTATAAGATAAAAGAATATACATTTTAACTAAATCCTTTGAGAATTATTATCTTCAGCATCGACAAGTTTCACTGAAATGCCTTTTACCTCACCTGAGCAATCTCCCACCCTATTATTTGAGCTCCCTAACTTGCCTCAGAACTCACCAATTCTCCTTGTTCCTATTGCTAAATTCCCAACTGTGGTTTCCTTGGGTCTCATCTGTTATTCATGAACCACAAAGTATTTTAATTCAATGCCTAATTCCCAAAGCAAAAGCGTAACAGGAATCTTGTATTTTATAAGGCTTTCTTGTTTTGAGGGTTTTTTTTTTTCAGAGTTACATATTCCCATTTTTATCTTAACATCTTATAAAGTAAAGAGGAAACGAATTACCATCTCCTGTTAGCGGAGAGGCCAGACACAAAAGTTGTGAAGGACACATGTAGCTGGCAGCAGAGCCATGATTAAAACTCAGGTTTTCAAAGTTTTAGGCTTTTGTTCTATTTCTAAAATATTTGTTCTCTTTCTAAAAAATAAAGGTCTCAGAAGGATGAGAACTGGAGTGCCTGGCTGGCTCAGTAGGAAGAACATGTGACTCTTGATATCAGGGTCATAAGTTTGAGCCCCACCTTGGGCGTAGAACGAACTTAAAACTAAAAAAAGGATGAGAGCTCTGCTTTTCTTGGCATTCTCACTGAAAAATCACAAAACCTCATTTAACTTCACATTTCCTACCCACACTTGGAGAACATTTTGAAAACATAAAAATGTGGAAATAGAAAAATTTCCTAAGAATTAAAATTGATACCTATACGGTTTGTGGGATGGTGAACAGAAAACTCCTACAGAAGGCAATCTGACCATAGCTATCAAAATTACAAACAGGCTTACCCTTTGATCCAGCAATCTCACTTCTGGGAATTTATCCCATAGAACTTACAGAAACAAAGCAGCATTTGAACAAGTCTATTCTACAAAAGAGAAGAGGGTGCCTGGGTGGCTCAGTCAGTTGGGTATCCAGGTCTTGGTTTCGGCCCATGCTGTGACCTTGGGGTGGTAGGATCAGGCCCCACATGGGGCTCCACATTCAGCATGGAGTCTGCTTGTCCCTCTCCCTCTGCTCCTCCTCCTGATCACACACTCTCTCTCTCAAATAAATAATAAAATCTTTTTAAAAAAAATATTAAAAAAAAAAAGATTTTATTTATTTGTTTGACAGAGATCACAAGTAGGCAGAGAGGCAGGCGGTGGGGTGGGGGAGCAGGCTTCCCACTGAGCAGAGAGCCCAACTCGGGGCTCGATCCCAGGACCCTGGGATCATGACCTGAGCTGAAGGCAGAGGCTTTAACCCACTGAGCCACCCAGGCACCCCTAATTAAATAAAATCTTAAAAAGAGAGAGAGAGAAGAAAAGATCCAAGAATCTATAATAGGGGAAGGGGAAACAGGTTCTGGTGCATTTACACTATGAAATCATGCTACAGCTAGAAGGACAAAGACGCTCCCAAAGCACTGATTTGGAAAGCATCCAAAATATGTTGTTAAGTAAAAAATGTATGGTACAGAACAATGTGACAAATACGCTTTTTTTTGTGGAAGGAAGGGAGAAATCTTCTATATTCTTATTTGCTTGTTATTCCATAATGAAATTCTGCAAGACTATTTGAGAGACTAATAAAGACATTATCTGCAGAGGAGGAAAATGGGAAAACGGGCAGATCAGAGTGAGATTTTCCACTGTAGTGTCATCATTTTATGTATTTTGAGTCATATGAAAAAGCCTATCACAAAACTCTAAAACTGATTGATAATAATAGCCATGAAGGGTTTTAACATAGGAATCAGTTTATTCAAAGCTAATCTTATTCTTATCTCTTCACATAAGTTCTAGCATAGGTTTATAATTTCAGGTTGAAAAATACTAGGGAATAAGCAAGCACGAATTATAGTTGCCTAGTCCTATAACTCAAAAGAAGCAAACTAGGTCTACATGCCCAACTTAGCAGTGACAATGGGTGTTTGGCTCCACTGTGTCTCTATTCTTTGCTCTCTTTTGAGAAGATCTACCCCCAGCAAAAACTCTGTACATTGTGCCTTAAAAATGTCATATTGTGCAGGCACCCGGCTGGCTTAGTTGGTAGAGCATGCAACTCTTGATCTTGGGGTTGTAAATTTGAGCCCAATGTTGTATATAGAGATTACTTAAAAAAAAAAAAAAAAAATCAGGGTTCCTGAGTGGCTCAGTTGGTTAAGTGTCTGCCTTGGGCTCAGGTTGTGATCCAATAGTCCTGGGATCGGCCCCATATCAGGCTCCCTGATCAGTGGGGAGTCTGCTTCTCCCTCTCTCTCTTTCCCTCCCCCTCACTGTGCTTGATCTTTCTCCTTCTATCAAATAAATAAATAAAATCTTTTAAAAAAACTCATATTGTTGGGTGCCTGGGTGGCTCAGTGGGTTAAGCCTCTGCCTTCGGCTCAGGTCATGATCTCAGGGTTCTGGGATCGAGTCCCACATCAGGCTCTCTCCTCAGCAGGGAGCCTGCTTCCCCCCTCTCTCTGCCTGTCTCTCTGCCTACTTGTGATCTCTCTCTCTGTCAAATAAATAAAATCTTAAAAAAAAACCCTCATATTGTTTATTAGAAATAACTGTAATGATTCAAAATTATTAATGCAAACCCACTCAGGTTCTTTCAGATAAGAGTGGCTGAAACTATTACTCATCCATGAACACCTCTCTGTTAATTGGGAAACAGCAAGGATGACCAGTATGTAAAGTCAGTGGAAATGGACAAGGACAGATTGTTAACAAAACAGCTATCCTTATGTTAACTTAGAACTTATGAGAAAAATATGTTTGCTTCTTGACACCAAATAAAAAGACTATGATGCCTACAAAAGATACTCACCTTGAAGTCGGAGTCGAGCTGTATCCAAGGGGAAAAATACTGTCATTGCTGTCACGCTGCCCTGAAAAGTTTGAAAAGCCTTTAGCAATTATGGTTCCAGAAAAACAAAAAGCCACAACTTTTAAGTGAATAAAAGTTCATTATTAACAAGGAGTCAAATCAGATTTTCAGTGAACAGACATACACAATATTGGGATTATTATTGCTCAAGTTCTATAGTTTTATACTTAAACAGAATTATCTTATTTTCTACAAGAAATCTCTTTCTCATACTGGAAAAAAAAATGAAGTGGGTGCCTGGGGAGGACAAACTTAGGGGTTTACAACCCAGGACACAAGTAGAAGATACCAGATAAATGGATTTTTAATCTTTTATAGGTCAGTTGCTGCTCCTATGCTCTCTTTGATAATCTTACAAACCAAAATACCCAGTAATCAAACAGATACATACTTCTATTCTCTTTGCTTAATCAATATACTTACCACAGAGTAAAAGAAGTGTACAAATCATATTGCTCTTTTAAAAAGTTTTGTTTGCTTGTGTTTTAAGTAAAATAGGGACAATCTTGGCTCAA
Source organism: Mellivora capensis (assembly GCA_004024625.1). Taxonomy (NCBI): domain Eukaryota; kingdom Metazoa; phylum Chordata; class Mammalia; order Carnivora; family Mustelidae; genus Mellivora; species Mellivora capensis. The sequence continues at coordinate 8,460 of PISX010035239.1, forward strand.
TATTCTATCAATTAATCCAGGGTAACACAATGACAAGAAATATCAGGGACAGAGGCAAAAACCCGTCTTCTCATTCAAGAAATCCAACGACAGGGGGGCCTGGGTGGCTCAGTTGGTTAAGTGTCTGCCTTTGGGGCACGTTATGATCCCAGAATCTTGAGATGAAGCCCCGCATTGAGGGGTCGGGGGGAGGTCCCTGCTCAGTAGAGAGCCTGCTTCTCCCTCTCCCTCTGCACCCCCCCAAGTTTTTTTAAATAAATAATAAGTAAGGAAATAAATAAGTAAAATCTTTTAAATCCTATGACAGATAAAAACCACAGTTTGGGATGAAATCTTCAGGTGGGTTTATGGTCTCAACCCAGATGGAGACCCACTAGTGTATATTCTCAGGCATAAGATCAAATTTTAGGCTACTAATCTAATAATGGTTACATATAACATTTAAATCATGATAACAACTGGAAATTAGGTCAACCTTATGGATAAGAAACATTCACCAGGTCTCTTATCTATTTAAATAGGTCAGCCTGCTTGACAACGGAGAACATTATACTGTCCTGTAAAGTATTCTTCAAAACTCAGGTTGAATGTTACCACCTGTTGCCCATCGGGGTACATTCCTCTATGTTGTTCGTTCCTCTGTGTTCCCACAACACTTGCTTATGGCTCCTCTACTAGATTTTAAGAATATTTACTCTTTCTCTTTGTAGAATATCAATGTTTTTTTAAAGATTTTATTTATTTATTTGACAGACAGAGATCACAAGTAGGCATAGAGGCAGGCAGAGAGTGAGAGGAGGAAACAGGCTCCCCACTAAGCAGAGAGCCCAATGCGGGGCTCGATCCCAGGACCCTGGGACCATGACCTGAGCTGAAGGCAGAGGCTTTAACCCACTGAGCCACCCAGGCACCCCTAGAACATCAATTTTTAATAAAATGTTTATTCAAGTTACCTTTTCAGTTATTTATGCTTTTTTGATGACTCCCAGCACCAATGTTCTTTCTAATAAGGACTAGATAATATCTAATGTCTCAAGAAACACTGGACCACAAATTCTTACAGTCTACAGACCTATGCTTCCATCATTCTTGCTCGTGTCATGGGCAATTTCCAAGAAAAATGGGGACTGGAAAGCTGGAGAATGCTTATTGGGTTATGAAGCCTGTGGCTTTTTTTTCCCCACAGCATGGTACTACATATCTATGTAGGGTACTGCATAAACAGGGCATCTCTAGGCAAGAAAGCCCTGTCTGGAAACTACTTTTTCAAACAACTGGGCCATTTCCATCCCTCTTCCTTGCCAGCTTTAAAGATACACCTGAAGTTTCCTAAGTTAGAAAAACCTGCCTACCTACCTTGAAATTTTTAAGTGAAGTACATGGTATGCCAAGCTAAAAAGAACAGTCATTATTAAGAATTTAACAGTCTATTACCTCCTCAAGGTCTAGCATAAATCAGTAAAATTAAGTAACTTTTAAAATTTTATTAGTACTGGGGGTGCCTGGGTGGGAGTCTGCTTCCCCCTCTCTCTCTGCCTGCCTCTCTGCCTACTTGTGATCTCTCTGTGTCAAATAAATTTTTTTAAAAATCTAAAAAAAAATTATTAGTACTGGGAAGACTGGATCAAGATGGTAACTCAAAACTCAGCATTGCTTCCTCCCCATTCCAGTCACTAATAATGACAGAAAAGGTTTATATGTTAAAGTATCATGTAGGGGGACCTGGGTGGCTAAGTCGGTTAAGCATCTGACTCTTGGTTTGGGCTCAGGCCAGACAGGGTTTCACCATCCCAGGGTCCTGAGACTGAGCCCTGTCAGGATCCACATCAGGGCAGAGTCTGCTTGAGATTCTTTCCCCTTCTTGCTCCCTCCCTGTCCATCCTCTCCCTGTTCATATTCTTGCTCTCTCTCTAAAATAAATAAAATCTTAAAACAAAAATTAAGGGTGAAATGAGAGTTTTGGTTTCCAGCAATATGGTGGCCTAGACAACATGCCGCAAAATACCTCGCTAAGCTCACAGGAAAGTAAGGGAAAACTACTGAGGCCAGAAAAAGCAGGAACCCATAGGATTTTTTTTTTTTTTTTAAAGGAACCCATAGGATTAAGCAGACTCTTTGGCTTTGGTTGCCTAAGAGTATTTTTGCCAATCTAAGTGATAAAGCAGCTCTATTATTTTTAAATTAAAGTGGAATTCACATAACCTAAATTAACCATTTATAAGTACCATTCAGGGCGTCTGGATGGCTCAGTGGGTTAAAGCCTCTGTCTTCGGCTCAGGTCATGATCCCAGGGTCCTGGGATCGAGCCCCACATCGGGCTCTCTGCTCCGTGGGGAGCCTGCTTCCTCCTCTCTCTCTGCCTGCCTCTCTGCCTACTTGTGATCTCTGTCAAATAAATAAATAAAATCTTAAAAAAAAAAAGTATTATTCAGTGCCATTGGTATATTCACAGTGCTGTGCAACCACCAATTCTATCAAATCCCAACACATTTTCATCACCTCAAAAGACAAGCAGGCACGTCCCACTTCCCCCTCCACTCAGCCCTGACAACCACTAATCTGCTTTCTGTCTCTATGGATGTATCCATTCTGATATTTCATATAAAAACAATCATGCAAAGTGTGACCTCTTGTGTGTAGCTTCTTTCACCTAGCATAATGCTTTCAAGGTTTACCGACCTTGGAGCATTCATCAGTACTTCATTCCTTTTTATGGCTAATATTTGATTGTGTGTATATAATGTATTGTTTATCCACTCAAAATGTTATAGAATGAGACATTGTGAATGCATTAAGTACTGCTGAACTGTACACTTTAAAGTTTTGTGGGGTTTTTTTGTTTGTTTGCTTTTGGTTTTTTAGTTAGCTTTACACCCAACATGGGACTTGAACTTAGACTGAGCCAGCCAGGTGCTGGTTTTGGTTAAGTTTACATTATGTGAATTACACAGTTAAAAAAAAAAATCTAATCCTCACAATAACCTAATGAGATTAAGTACTGGTATTTTCTTCATTTTACACATGAGGAAAAAGATACTGAGAGGTTTTGTAACTTTACTAAAGTTACTCTTTGCAAGTGGTAGAATTAGTATTTGAAAACCAGCAACTTGGCTCCAGAGACCACACTCTTAACCACTGTTGTAATTAAAACCTTAAAAAAAATTTACTAATATAGTACTAAAAATTACTGAAAAAGAAAAAAAGGTACTAAATGGGGCCTATTTAATGCGTCAAATATTTTTTTGTGTACTGGTCTGGAAACTCAGCATAGCATAAGGCCTAAACTTGTTAATTAATGTATGATTATATGTACCTACAAATAAACTTAATATCCATGAAAAAATGTATTCAAAATGCTAAGGATAAATATGGAACAGAGCTCTTCTGTACATTGGGAACTTGCTATATTTGTCTCCTCACCAAGCAAACACACAGCTTTCCTTTTCATAAGCAGCTGTTACCTGAAGGAAATATTTATTATATATGCGAGTCTTATGCCAAGTTATATAAGCACGTGACTTTTTAGAATCTGAATTAAATTCCTCTTTCATAAATACTCAGTGCTTTTTTTCCTCTAGGACTGTCTGTTCACTTACATAAAATTAGAAGGCATGAAATACCAAAAAGATAACCACAATGTACAATGCTATTGTGCCAGAGAGACATAAAAATAAATCCATTATTTTGAGTCCCACAGAATTCTAACCATCTGAGTGGGAGTTCTACTGCTGACATTAATTACAATTTAAAAGAATCCATTTCCAGAGAAACGACCTTCTGGTGTCTCACCAAAAACAAACATTTTTAGTCACAATTTTCTACCATCACCCTCTGACATTTAACCATTAGGTCTTGGGAAATGAATTAATTGCTATACCGCACTAGCACCTGGAGTTTAGAAAAGTCTTCAGAAATCATCTTGTGGGGCACCTGGGTAACTCAGTGGGTTAAGCCTCTGCCTTCGGCTCAGGTCATGATCTCAGGGTCCTGAGATCAAGCCCCGCATCGGGCTCTCAGCTTGGTGGGGAGCCTGTTTCCCCCAAGTAGGCTTCCTTCTCTGCCTACTTGTGATCTCTCTGTCAAACAAATAAAATCTTAAAAAAAAAATCATCTTGCAGGGGACACCCTTCACCTGAGAACTAAGGAGTCTGAGCCAGGGTAGTGAAGGGGTCTGCCCAAAGCCTGAGAGGGCAGCATAGAGTTAAAAGCCAGAGTTCTTGGACTCCTAGTTCTATTGTTCACTGTTCTACCTGTTCTCAACCTTTTTCAGTCTTTTAACTTAACTCTTCTCTTCCACTTATAAAAGTGTACACGATACAAACACACACACACACACATACACATCTGGGAAAATCACACAAAAACAACAGTGAATAGATAAGGAGAGGAAAGGAATTAAAGATGGCCATAGTTTCCTTGTTTTTACTTTCCATATAATTACTTTTTTTTTTTTAAAAAGCATGTGTTAGTTTTAGTTGTTTTTTTTTTAAGATTTTATTTATTTATTTGACAGACAGAGATTACAAGTAGGCAAGAGAGGCAGGCAGGGGGAGAGAGGAGGAAGCAGGCTCTCCGAGGAGCAGAGAGCCCGATGTGGGGCTCGATCCCAGGACCCTGGGATCATGACCCGAGCCGAAGACAGAGGCTTTAACCCACTGAGCCACCCAGGCGCCCCAGCTATCTTCTCTTAAGTCAAACATGAGAAAGGTTTACAAAAATATAAAACAATGTCACTCTTCTTATTATTTTGGGGAAAATGTTTTTTAAAAGTTATATATGTTAACATGTAACAGGTTTATTATTATAAACAATAAATAAAAAGCCCTTCAGAGTATGTGATAATTTTTTAAAATTTTT
>PISX010035240.1:0-13241 GCA_004024625.1 Mellivora capensis
TAGTTACTGGCTTTCCTCTGGGACCATATTGGGCTCATCATTTCATTTTACCAAGTCCCAGAGGCAAACCTGAAATAACTCCAGTCACCAGATTCCATATGAATCAGACTGACAAATAGCCAACCAGTTCTCAGTTTTTTAAGTTAATAGAGTAAAATAGAATTTTAAGTGAATTCCTCATGAAGTAAAAAGTCCCTCCTTTCCTGGGGACCTTAGGATGGCCCTCCCAGCTTAGTCTGCAAGCCTGTACTTCAGTGTTCACACCAGCATGAAGTAAGTGCCCAAGCCAGTACTTATCCACTTCCTCCTTTACACTCACTTGCAGATGATACAGATGAAGTCCACATCCTGGTGGTTAATGTCCATAGTGAGAACTTAACCATTTATGAGGTGTGTGTTGTTTTAGCCTGCATTTGTTCAACATTCATTTAACTGGTCTTTGAGTGTTGTATATCCAACATGGCATCAGACATAGAGAGGTTCAGAGGAAGAAAACAGTAGCCGATGACCTAGAAATTCTTACATTCTTCCCAAGAGGAAGAGGGTGGTAGTTACATGCCCATGACACAACCAATCATTACATGAAAATGGGCGAGATAATATGGTAGCAAACTATCTGCAAAAGATCTCAGACATCAGGGAGTATAAGAGAGCTCAAGGTCAGGTATGGTCAGCCAAGGAAGGCTTTGTTGTAGGAGATGAGTTCAGATGAAGTCTTTTTTTTTTTTTAAGATTTTATTTATTTATTTGACAGAAAGATAGAACACAAGTAAGCAGAGAGGCAGGCAGAGGGAGAGAGAGAAGCAGGCTCTTCGCTGAGCAGGGAGCCTAACATGGGGCTCGATCGTAGAACCTAGGATCATGACCATGAGCCACCCAGGCGCCCCCAGATGAACTGTCTCGTACAGGCAGCAAGGAAATTGAGAGAAATCGGGAGCATGTCAGATGGAATGAGTATTAAAGATAGCTAAGCAGGGGCACCTATGTGGCTCAGTGGGTTAAAGCCTCTGCCTTTGGCTCAGGTCATGATCCCAGAGTCCTGGGATCAAACCCGCGTCGCATCGGGCTCTCTGCTCAGCGGGGAGCCTGCTTCCGCCCCTCTCTCTCTCTCTGCCTGCCTCTCAGCCTACTTGTGATCTCTGTTCATATAAATAAATAAAATCTTTAAAAAAAAAAAAAGATAGCTAAGCAAAAGTGAGCAATTGCCATGTAAGGTAGGGCCAAAAGAATGATTGAGTAGGATGGACAGACCAGAGGCTGTGCCGAAGGAGATGAGTGGAGAAACTGTCTCCCACTCTGCTTCTCTGTTCATGTGTCTGTCCTGCCTCAGTAGAGGTTTCTTTTTCTCACTCATGCTCATCCTTCAACACTTTAAAGCACCTACTTTTTACTTTCCTGTTTTCCGTTTTAAAAAGTATTCCCAGGGTCACCTGAGTGGCTCAGTCGGTTAAGCATCTGCCTTCGGCTCAGGTCATGATCCCAGGATCCTGGGATTGAGCCCCACGTCAGGCTTTTTTTCCTCTGCCCCTCCCCCTCCGCTCTAATGCTGTCTCTCTCTCTCTCTCTCTCTCAAATAAATAAATAAATAAATAAAATCTTTAATAAAATAAAATAAAAAGTACTCCCAACTTCTAAACTTTAAAGTTCCATGTTATATATCATTATAACATATATAATAGTTTACGTGGCTTTATTATTTTTTTAAAGATCTATTTATTTGAGAGAAAAAGAAAGAGTGCGTGCACAACTGGGGATGGAGGGGAGGGACAGACTCTCCACTGAGCAGGGACCCTGACGTGGGCCTCAATCCCAGGACCCTGAGATCATGACTTGAGCCAAAGTCAGATGCTTAACCAATTGAGCCACTGAGGTGCCCCAATTTATGTGGCTTTATTTGAACATTATTCCTAAGTATAATTCCTAATTTCCTTTCTCTTTTAACAGTGTATCATTCTTGTCATAGTGAAGAGAAGTGTCCCCCTTGTACTTTCCTAACTCAGAAATGGTGCATGGGAAAACACGAGGTAAGCTTTCTCTCTCAAGTGTTTATTTTTCCAGCTAGAGATTTATGAATGAATTACTTTTGGAATTGTTAGTCTTATTGTTTCTCAAAGTAAAAATACACTCCAAGAAGTAGAGTTTTGCTTTTGCCACTTTTTTCTTTATTTTTTAAAATTAAGATATAATTTGCATAAAATAAAATTTATCTACCACCACACTGTGGCTAAATGCTGGTTGAAGAAAATCCAGGATCCCTAGGTGGCTCAGTTGAGCGTCCAGTTCTTGGTTTCAATTCGGGTCATGATCTCTTTTAGGGTCATGAGATCGAGCCCTTCGTCAGGCTCTGCGCTCAGCATAGAGTCTACTTCTCTCTCTCTCCCCCCACCGCCAACTGCCCCTACCCTCGCTTGCATGCTCTTGCTCTGTCTCTCTCCCTAAAATAAACAAATCTAAAAAAAATGAAGATTTACTCCTTTAAGTATTCAGGTCCTTGAATTTTGACAAAAACTTTAATATAGTCATGGAATTGCCACCACAGTCAAGATGTAGAATAGTTCATTCACCCCCAAATATTCCTTCATGTCTCTGTAGTTATTTATTTTGCTCTCTATCTCCAGGCCCTGGCAACCAGTGATCTGTCTGTCCCAGTAGTTTTGCCTTTTCCGGAATGTCACATAAATGAAATCATACAGTGGGTAGTATTTTGAGCCTCTTTGCTATCATTTTTACTCTGGTTACAATCAAGTGAAAGTCAGTGGCCTTGAGAATGTGGGCTGTGTTCAGAGACAACTTTTAGGTTAACTAGCATGGAAGAGGTTGCTAGCCTGGGTAAAGGTGTTACAGTGAGAGCACCCCAAGAGTGGAGGTGGTCTCTCCATCAGCTGCCACTGTTCCTTCCTCTATGCCCTGTGCAGCTTCCTGTCCTGGCCACTGGATCAAAACACCTTCCTCCAGGTTCATCTACGCCTCTGCAATGCCACTACTATGAAGGACTTTCATCCTCATTCTCAACTTGTAAGCTTATTTGGCACCATTGACTATAGACCCTTGGGTGCACTTTTTAAAAATTCTTTATTTTAAAAAATGCATATTCACTGTAGACAGTTAAGAATATACAATTCTGCAGTCCAGAAAGAAATACTCTTAACATTCTTGTGCCTAGATTATCAGGCATATGTGACACATACTTTCTCATACTCTATTAAGTTCATACTGTTTTTATGGGGTGTCTAGGTGACTCATTCACTCAAGTGTCCAACTCTTGATCTCAGCTCAGGTTTTGATCTCAGGGTTGTGAGTTCCAAGACCCATGCCCACCAAGGAGCCTACGTTGTTTTTGTTTTTTTTTTTTAAGATTTATTTATTTGACAGAGAGAGAGAGAGAGAGATATCACAAGTAGACAGAGAGGCAGGCTGAGAGAGAGGGAGAAGCAGGCTCCCCGCCAAGCAGAGAGCCTGATGTGGGGCTTGATCCCAGGACCCTGGGATCATGACCCGAGCCAAAGGCAGAGGCTCAACCCACTGAGCCACCCAGGTGCCCCCGTTTATTTTTTTTTTAATATTTTATTTATTTATTTGACAGAGATCACAAGTAGGCAGAGAGACGGGGGAAGCAGGCTCCCTGATGAGCAGAGAGCCCAACGTGGGGCCTGATCCCAGGACCCTGAGATCATGACCCGAGTCAAAGGCAGAGGCTTAACCCTCTGAGCCACCCAGGTGCCCCAGGAGCCTACGTTTTTAAAAAAAAAAAAAAAAAAGATTATACTATTTGTAACCTTTTTTTTTTTTAAGATTTTATTTATTTATTTGACACAGAGGGAGAGATCACAAGTAGGCAGAGAGACAGGCAGAGAGAGAGAGGAGGAAGCAGGCTCCCTGCTGAGCAGAGAGCCCCAATGCGGGGCTCGATTCCAGGACCCTGGGATCATGACCTGAGCAGAAGGCAGATGCTTAGCCCACTGAGCCACCCAGGCGCCCCTATTTGTAACCTTTTTACTTCATAACATGTTAGTCAACATTTTTGGAAACTCTTAATATCTATGACAACATGCTTTCAGTATCTTTATCTTGATGGACATATTTTCTCCCCTTATTTCCTGGAAGTGGTTCTCAAGTCATAGTTCTTATAAATCTTATAGTCCTTATAAATCTCTATAAATCTCACTTCCTTTGAGAGTACCCATTCTAAGACATCCATGTATTATCTTTGTGTTGATGGCTCATTTGGACTTCATGTGACAAATATTTATTGCATACCTACTAAGTGCTAGGCCTGGTTCAAATGATTCAGAAGAGAACAAGATAGGTGTGACTCCTGCCCTTGTAGAGCCTTCTCTGTGGGTCAGGAGGAGGCAGGCGTTTAAACAGTCAATTATAAGTGTAATGGCAGGGGAAGTACAAAGTACTGAGCAGGATAGAAGGATCCCACACCCAGAGAAGGTGTTTGGAGAGGAAGTGACCTCCTAAAGGATAATGAGAAGGTAGGCAAGTAATGAGGGGAGGGGACAACGGAGGATATAGCATGTGCAAAAATTATCTCTAGACCCTGGCAGTAGTGTAAGTAGGTTTTTAGTAATTGGGAACTACGGTCTACCAAAATACTTCTAAAATGGTTCTAAAGCAATTAGAAGCATGTATGTCCTAGACTTCGGATGCCTCTTCAAGAATAAAAGGTATGTGTCACTAGAGTCAAAGTATATTCCTCATTTTGAGGGTTCTCAAAAGAATTTGAGTGAATATATAAGAGTAAGCTTTGGTCCCACAGAAATAAAATTCCAGCATCTTTTTTCCTGGAGGAAGGAATCCTGGAAGATTTAAAAAATGAGTTTAGGGTTTCATGGCGTGTTGCCCCTTAATTTTTTAAATGACAAAGCTGCTTAAAGCTATAGAGACTATGAGTCAGGGGATGTGAGGAGAGTTGATGATGTATTTCTATAAAATGGTCCTGCCAGCAGTGTTGAAACCTTGGGTCAAGGGTGTCCCCAACCCTCAGGGTTCATGTGTCGGCTCAGTGCCCTAGCTGTTTGCACAGGGTTGCAGGGGGTTGGGGGCGTGGGGGTGGGCGGGGATCATCTGATCCTCTCAGTTGGTAATAGCATTTTCAGATACTCCCTAGTTACCTGGTGTCATATACTTGTTACCCACCCTGGCATGTGTATGTCTTAAGTCACACTTGGTTTCTAGCACAAATTCTTTTGGATCATAACAAGTATTATTAAATAAGGTTCAGATTTGTTTATTTTCAAGCTAATCTTTCAAATTTTGAATATCAACCTAATTTTTTTCAGATAAAAGTAACTTTTTGAAAATTCAGAAATGTTTAAATACAAAGTTAAAACTCATCTCAAATCCCATATGGAGATAAGAATCTGGCTACTTCTGTTTCTCCTAGTTACGAAGCAACATCCCCTGTCACCTGGCTGATATCTCTTGCGGATTACCCTGCAGTGCCATGCTACCATGTGGGATGCACAAGTGTCAGAGACTCTGTCACAAAGGAGAGTGTCTTGTGGACGAGGCCTGCAAGCAGCCCTGCACCACCCCTAGAGCTGACTGTGGCCACCCATGTATGGCGCCCTGCCACCCCAGCTCACCCTGCCCCATGACTGCTTGTAAAGCCAAGGTGCGTATTTCTGGCTCCTGATAGGACATTGACTGTGCTTCTAGGGCTGCTAGTGAGTCCAGAACTGCTTGCAGAGGCACCTGGGCCCACGTTCTAATCAGAAGTCACTGGTTGCAAGGAACCGCAAGTTAAGTTAGCAAGAGGAAGCTGGAGTAAATTACACAGATTTCTGTGCCCAGCTTGAAATGGCCTTTTAGTTCAGGAGGTACCCACTGCCACTTGACCTGGTCTCTCTCCCTTAGAGCAGATTCTGAAGAGAGACTCAGATTGCCTGCTCTGTTTATTCAACAAATATATAAGTGTTTTGTGCAAGATGTTTTGCTAGGTGCCGGAGCTATACCAGTAAACAGGAAATACATGCTCGCTTCTGTTAGTTGGGACAGATACTGCCTACTTACTCAGATAATGAATTATGACTATGGTGAACAAGAAATTGCACGTTTGTAGAGGGTGCTGTAAGAACATGGGAGTGGGCAGTTTAGTCTGTTCTGAGGGATCTAAGCAAGGCCTCCCTGAGGAGATGAAAGCAGACGGATGAGGTGGACTTGATTAGGCTTTGGATGGTCCTGGTCAGGTTTAGTGGTAAAAACCTCATTCTAGGCCTGCCCCTTCAGGTAGGGTTAAGGCCAGCAGTAATTCCCAGAAAGAGTCACCATAGAGTGAACAGTTTCCTCCTAGCGTGTCAACTACCACATCAGTTTGCATGCATGGTTAGCTTCCTCCATCCTGAAGGGTAGACACTCATTGTATCTTCTGCCATGGTTTGATTTGAGAGAGGCTTTAAAAGTGAGGCCTGCCGGGTGCCTGGGTGGCTCAGTTGGTTAAGCAACTGCCTTCAGCTCAGGTCATGATCCCAGAGTCCTGGGATCAAGTCCCACATCAGGCTCCCAGCTCCATGGAGAACCTGCTTCTCCCTCTGACCTTCTCCCCTCTCACGCTCACTCTCACTGTCTCTCTCTCAAATAAATAAATAAAATATTTAAAAAAAAATAAGAATGAAACCTGCCTATTCCTATGGTTTCCATGTGCTAAAAGTCCCTCCATGTTAATCTTATTGCAGATAGAGCTACAGTGTGAATGTGGACGAAGAAAAGAGATGATGATTTGCTCCGAAGCTTCCAGTACTTATCAAAGGTTAGTGCTACTTAAATGTTAACTAACAGTGGTGGATCTCAGTTTACAGAAGGTACACATGTGTATACATGTATTTATTGTCAAGTCCTTGGAACTTTTGTCAAGTTTGGAAAGTTTTTTCTTTTTTTTTTAGAAAGAACTGTGCAGGGGCGCCTGGTTAGCTCAGTCGGTTAAGCATCCGACTCTTGGTTTCAGCTCAGATCATGATTTTGTGGTCATGAGTTAAAGCCCCGAGTCAGGCTCTGCACTCAGCGTGGAGTCTGCTTCAGATTCTCTCTCCTTCTGCCTCCCACTTATGTGCTCCTTAGCTCTCTCTCTCAAATAAATAAATAAATAAATATTTTTTAATAGAAAAGAAAGTTTGTGCACAAGCTAGGGGTGGTGGGAGGGGTGGAGGGAGATAATCTTTTTTTTTTTTTTTTTTTTTAAGATTTTATTTATTTACTTGACAGAGAGTGAGCCATCACAAGCAGGCAGGCAGAGAGGGGGAAGCAGGCTTCCTGCCAAGCAGAGAGCCTGATGCAGGGCTTAATCCCAGGACCCTTAGATTATGATCTGAGCTGAAGGCAGAGGCTTAACCCTCTGAGCCACCCAGGCACCCCAGGGAGAGAGAATCTTAAGCAGACTTACCACTGAGTGCAGAGCCCGACACAGGGCTCAATCCCATGACCCTGAGATCACAACCTGAGCCGAAATCAAGAATCAGATGCTTAACTGACTGAGCCACTCGGGTACCCCCTGAAAAGTTTTTTAAAATAAATTTTTCTAAAAATAATTAATTAATGAAATAAAATTTCCTGAATCTAGTTTTTCTGGTTCAAAGAAAAAAGTACTGCTTTGTGTCCCTTTCCTTCCCTAACTTTCATTTGTAAAATATCCTTTTTCTTTTTCCTCCTCTTTGTCTCTCTCCCTTATGGTCTTATTACGCCATGGGATCAGAAGGGAAGATGTCCTGAAGTTTCATGAATTGCTTTAACATCCTGCCACTTGTGGTGGCACAGCCAGGAAAAGTCCTGTGCTCTTCCTCTGTAGTGGGGGGTTTCTAACTAATCTCTGAATTGTCTTGGCAGCCTCCTTAAATCCTGGGACTGGGTGGCCAGAAAGGGATCTCAGTAAGGAGATGAAGGTGTTAGGGTTGGGTGGTTATGTGTGTCTCTGATTACATGCAGAGATGTGTCATGGAGATAGGATTTTTGGAGTAAGAAGAAGACATCAGAGTGGCTCTGACATTAGTGGGTTTGAATACTGACTGAATGCCAGGCATTGGCCTGGATATGCAAGGGGGATTGAATAGACTGTCTCATTGCTTCTAATGGAGCTACTTAGAATTTGAGGAGATAGGACAGAAGCCTGTGGGTAGTTCATAGTACATAGGTTTCTGAGGCCCACAAATTGTCCAGCATAGATTCGATTTGAAGTCTTCTATATACCTAGTATTAGGACATTCCTGTGAAACTGCAATGCCTTTTCTTCCTTTCTTTTTTATACTTCAGAATAGCTGCTATTTCCATGGCCTCTAAAATAACAGACATGCAGCTTGGCGATTCAGTGGAAATCAGCAAGTTAATTACTAAGAAGGAAATTCACCAAGCCAGGTAATTTTTAAAATGTATGTGTTGTGTTAGAATTAATTTCCAGAAGGCAGGAACCATTCATTTGTTTGTCTCCCACAGCAAAGCCTTGCACACACAGGTGTTTCAGCAGACATTTGATGTTAAGAGACCACACTCACTCCAATGCCACAAATCTTACTCAGGATATAGTTATGACTAGAAGAGACTTTTCTAGGCCTCTCTTCAAACAGAAGCCAGAGGGAGCAGAGACCTAGATGTGTCCAGCCCAACCCACAGAGAACCAGCTGTGTCAAAAGAGGGAGGTGGGGGACGCCTGGGTGGCTCAGTGGGTTGAGCCTCTGCCTCCGGCTCAGGTCATGATCTCAGGGTCCTGGAATCGAGTCCTGCATCGGGCTTTCTCCTCAGCAGGGAGCCTGCTTCCTCCTCTCTTTGCCTGCCTCTCTGCCTACTTGTGATCTCTCTGTCATATAAATACATAAAATCTTTTTTTAAAAGGTGGGGGAGGGAGGTGGGCCTGTCAGGGGGTCATTAGGAGTGTTTGGGGGACACTTTGAGGCCCTTCTGAGGACTCCTACTAGATTCGAGTCCCATAACCCAGAGGCCCCCCCAACCTGTCCTTGAGAGGGACCTCATGCAACCATGTTTTTGGCCAGAGTCTGCTCTGTTTCCAGGTTGACAAAGAACTTACTGCTGGGTAGGAGTTGTGAAAATCTGTGCCCTGACTTTATCTGTTTCATTTGTTTCTCAAGGCTGGAGTGTGATGAGGAGTGTTTAGCCTTGGAAAGGAAAAAGTAAGTCATTTCCTGCTTTTTATCTACTTGTTCTTGAGCTCTGTGAAATTAATAGGAAGGAGCAACCATTCAAGCATTCACTCAGCACCTGCTCTGAGTCTTTTGCTGCTGTTGGAGATCAAGAGAAATTCAATCATCAGGAACTGAAATATAAATATCTAAGGATAAACCACGGAGGTGATTTCAGCATATTTCTGAAACATGAGCTTGTTGGTTTTGGGCATGGTATAAACATCACATGCCACAGCATACTTACTCACTGACTGGCAGACTTACTGATTCCAGTGGAGATAAGAAGCTTAAAATTTTTTTAATGACCTTTTATGTTAAAGTATAACATACATATAGAAATATGGAAAGTATACAGATCAGTGAGTCATCACAAAGTAAATACAGTGGTATAATCAGCACCCAGGTCAAGAAATAGAAAATTACCAGAATACTTTCATATACTTCACCAAGTTAAAATGTCTATCTTGACTTCTAACACTTTGGATTAGTTTTGTCTATTTTGAACTTTATATAAATGATAAAATCTTACGGTTTGCATTATTTTTGTCAGGCTTCTTTTATGACATTTGTGATATTCCTCTTGTTGCATGTAGCAATACTTTGTTCATTTGCATTCCTCCATGATATTGTATTAAGATAATATAATTTATCATTCTGCCATTAATAGGTACGTGTGTGGTTATCACTATTGGGCTGTTACAAATAATGCTCTGTTAAGAATATCCGTATGTTCCCTTTGCTGTACATATATACTCATTTCTGTTATTTATAAACTTAGGAGTAGAATTACTGATTAACAGGGTATTCATACGTTCAACTTTAGTCAGCTCTATGCAACAGTATCCAAAATGATTGTGTCACATTATACTCCCACCACCAGGGTAATAGTTCCCATTGCTCTACACTTTTATTAGCTGTTCGAATTGTTAGTCTTTTTAATTTTAATCTGTTCTTGTGAATATATACCCAGATATCATTGAGCTTTTAGTTTCTATTTCCCTGATGACTAATAAGGTTGAATACTTTTTTATATGTTTATTGGCAATTTGGATATCCCTTTTTGTGAAGTACCTATTCAGCTCTTTTGCTTATTTTGTAATTGTGTTCTCTTTTTTATATTGATTAGTAGGAGTTCTTCATATATTTTTGGATGTGAATCCTTTGCTGGTTTTATATATTATATTTTCCTGTACTTGATGCTTTCAATTTTCACTCTCTTACTGGTATCTTTTGATAAGCAAAAGTTTCTGATTTTAATGTAACCCAGTTTATTAGTCTTTTCCTTAGAGACTGATGTTTTTTATGTTCTGTTTAAGAAGTATTTGTCTATCCTGAGGTCATGATGATAATCTGTTATTGTCTAGAAGCTGTGTCTTTTTTTTTTTTTTAATTTTTTAAAAGATTTTATTTATTTATTTGATAGATAGAGATCACAAGTAGGCAGAGAGGCAGGCAGAGAGAGAGAGGAAGGGAAGCAGGCTCCCTGCTGAGCAGAGAGCCCGATGCGGGGCTCCATCCCAGGACCCTGGGATCATGACCTGAGCCGAAGGCAGAGGCTTTAACCCACTGAGCCACCCAGGCGCCCTGAGAAGCTGTATCATTTTACCTGTCACATTTAGAGCTACGGTTGACTGATTTTTTTGAGCATGGTTTAAGGAGAGTTCACAATTCATTTTCTTCCATATACATATTCATGTGACCAATACTGTTATCAAGATGTCCTTTCCACAGTCTTTCCAATGCCATTTGTCTTTTTTTTTAAATAGTTTATTTATTTATTTGACAGATGGAGATCACAGGTAAGCCGAGAGGCAAGCAGAAAGAGAGGGGGAAGCAGGCTCCCCGCTGAGCAGAGAGCCCAATGTGGGACTCAATCCCAGGATCCTGGGATCATGACCTGAGCCGAAGACAGAGGCTTTAACCCACTGAGCCACCCAGGCGCCCCAATGCCATTTGTCTTAAATCATGTATTCATACAATTGCTGAACTCCTTATCCTCCATCACACTAGTATCACACTCTCTTAATTGTTGTACCTTTATAACAATAAAGGTCTTAATATCTGATAGTATATCTCTTCAAGCATGGTTCTTCTTCTAGATTAACTTGGCTATTCATGAGCATTTGTATTTCCTTTTAAACTTTAGAGTTAGCTTATCAATATCTGCCCAAAAAAACTACTAATATTTTTTTTTTTTAAAGATTTTATTTATTTGTCAGAGAGAGAGGGAGAGAGAGCGAGCAAGCACAGGCAGAGTGGCAGGCAGAGGCAGAGGGAGAAGCAGGCTCCCCGCCAAGCAAGGAGCCCGATGTGGGACTCGATCCCAGGACGCTGGGATCATGACCTGAGCCAAAGGCAGCTGCTTAACCAACTGAGCCACCCAGGCGTCCCCTACTAATATTTTTATTGACTTGATATTTCATTTATAGATCAGTTGGGGAAGATTTGACGTTTTTATAGTGTTAAGGCTCTTAATCCATAAGCAAAGTATATCCTTCCAATTATTCCTGTCTTCTTTGATTTCTCTCAATAATACTCTATAGCGGGACGCCTGGGTGGCTCAGTTGGTTAAGCGGCTGCTTTCGGCTCAGGTCATGATTCCAGCGTCCTGGGATCGAGTCCCACATCGGGCTCCTTGCTCGGCAGGGAGCCTGCTTCTCCCTCTGCCTCTGCCTGTCACTCTGTCTTCCTGTGCTTGCTCTCTCTCTCTGACAAATAAATAAATAAAATCTTTAAAAAAAGGGACGCCTGGGTGGCTCAGTTGGTTAAGCGACTGCCTTCGGCTCAGGTCATGATCCCGGTGTCCTGGGATCGAGTCCCGCATCGGGCTCCTTGCTTGGCAGGGAGCCTGCTTCTCCCTCTGCCTCTGCCTGCCACTCTGTCTGCCTGTGCTTGCTCTCTCTCCCTCTCTGACAAATAAATAAATTTTTTAAAAAAATCTTTAAAAAAAAATAATCATACTCTATAGTTTTCTGTATACAGATTTTGTACATCTTGCAGTAGATTTGTTCCTTCCTATTTGATATTCTTTGACACTTTTTTTTAAGATTTTTTATTTTTTTATTCGACAAAGATCACAAGTAGGCAGAAAGGCAGAGAGAGGAGGAAGCAGGCTCCCTGCGGAGCAGAGAGCCCAACGTGGGGCTCGATCCCAGGACTCTGGGATCATGACCTGAGCCGAAAGCAGAGGCTTTTAACCCACTGAGCCACCCAGGCGCCCCTTTGACACTTTTTTAAATGGTAATTTTTCTTGTATAACTTCTTTTTTCTCTTTGCTCAGCTACCTCCTTTCCTCCCTTCCTGTATCACTTTTAAAATTTAATTTTCTTAAGAAAACCTAATTTTCTAATTGCCTATTGCTGCTGTATAGATATAGAATTGGTGAGGGGCACCTGGATGGCTCAGTGGGTTAAGGTCTCTGCGTTCGGCTCAGGTCATGATCTCAGGGTCCTGGGATCGAGCCCTGCATCTGGCTCTCTCCTCAGCAGGGAGCCTGCTTCCCTTCCTCTCTCTCTCTGCCTACTTGTGATCTCTGGCAAATAAATAAAATCTTAAAAAAAAAAAAAAAGAAAGAAAGAAATAGAATTGGTGTTTGTAGACCTGTATTCACAACCTTGCTAAATTCACTTACTATTTCATGCCCTCTTCCAATAATAGTAGTTTTATTTCTTTACAGTTCCTAACTTTTTTCTTTTTCTTGCCTTTTTACACTGGCTAGAGCCTCCAGTACAGTGTTAAGTAGGAGGTAGTGATAATAGACATTACTGAAATCAGACAGCTTTGAATATTTCACCACTAAATATGATGTTTTCTGTTAGTCATTTGAGGATGTTCTTTATTAGATTAAGGAGCATTTATTCAGTGACCAGCAGACTTCCTGGTTCCTTTTTTTTTTTTTTGGTTAAGATTTTATTATTTATTTATTCAACAGACAAAGATCACAAGTAGGCAGAGAGGCAGGCAGAGAGAGGAGGAAGCAGGCTCCCTGCGGAGCTGAGAGCCCGATGAGGGGCTCGATCCCAGGACTCTGGGATCATGACCTAAGCCAAAAGCAGAGGCTTTAACCCACTGAGCCACCCAGGTGCCCCGGACTTCCTGGTTCTTTTT
>PISX010035241.1:0-13125 GCA_004024625.1 Mellivora capensis
GAACCCTCCTACACTGTTGGTGGGAATGCAAGTTGGTGCAGCCACTCTGGAGAACAGTGTGGAGGTTCCTCAAGAAGTTAAAAATAGAGCTTCCCTATGACCCTGCAATTGCACTACTGGGTATTTACCCCAAAGATACAGATGTGGTGAAAAGAAGGGCCATCTGTACCCCAATGTTTATAGCAGCAATGGCCATGGTTGCCAAACTGTAGAAAGAACCAAGATGCCCTTCAACAGACGAATGGATAAAGAAGATGTGGTCCATATACACTATGGAGTATTATGCCTCCATCAGAAAGGATGAATACCCGACTTTTGTAGCAACATGGACGGGACTGGAAGAGATTATGCTGAGTGAAATAAGTCAAGCAGAGAGAGTCAGTTATCATATGGTTTCATTTATTTGCGGAGCATAACAAATAACACGGAGGACATGGGGAGATGGAGAGGAGAAGGGAGTTGAGGGAAATTGGGGGGGAGATAAACCATGAGAGACTATGGACTCTGAAAAATAACCTGAGGGTTTTGAAGGGGCGGGGGGTGGGAGGTTGGGGGAGCCTGGTGGTGGGTATCGTGGAGGGCATGCATTGCATGGAGCACTGGGTGCGGTGTAAAACTATGAATTCTGTTACGCTGAAAAGAAATAAAAAAATTTACAAAAAAATAGTTACCCTGAATGTAAATGGGCTAAATGCCCCAATCAAAAGACACAGGGTATCAGAATGGATAAAAAACAATACTCATCAATATGCTGTCTACAAGAAACTCATTTTAGATCCAAAGACACCTCCAGATTTAAAGTGAGAGGGTGAAAAACAGTTTACCATGCTAATGGACATCAGAAGAAAGCTGGGGTGGCAATACTTATATCAGATAAATAAGATCTTTAAGCCAAAGACTATAATAAGAGATGAGGAAGGACACTATATCATACTGAAAGGGTCTGTCCAACAAGATCTAACAATTTTAAATATCTATGCCCCTAACATGGGAGCAGCCAACTATATAAACCAATTAATAACAAAATCAAAGAAACACATCAACAATAATACAAAAATAGTAGGGTACTTTAACAGCCCCCTCGCTGAAATGGACAGGTCATCTAAGCAAAAGATAACAAGGAAATAAAGGCTTTAAATGACTCACTGAACCAAATGGACATCACAGAAATATTCAGAATATTCCATCCCAAAGCAACAGAATACACATTCTTCTCTAGTGCATATGGAACATTCTCCAGAATAAATCACATCCTGGGTCACAAATCAGGTCTCAAGTCGTACCAAAAGATTGGGATCATTCCCTGAATAATTGCTTTGAAACTAGAATTCACAAGAGGAATGTTGGAAAGAACGCAAATGCATGGAGGTTAAAGAGCATCCTACTAAAGAATGAATTGGTCAACCAGAAAATTAAAGAAGAATTAAAAATTAAAGAATTAAAAATTAGATAATTAAAAATACTCATAGAAACAAATGAAAATGAAAACACAAGTGCTCAAAATCTTTGGGATGCAGCAACGGCGGTCCTGAGAGGAAAGTATATAACAATACAATCCTTTCTCAAGAAACAAGAAAGGTCTAAAATATATAACCTAACATTATACCTAAAGGAGCTGGAGAAATAACAACAAATAAAGCCTAAATCCAACAGGAGAAGAGAAATAATAAAGATCAGAGCAGAAATCAATGAAATAGAAACCAAAAAAAAAAAAAATCAGTAGAACAGATCAACAAAAGTAGGAGCTGGTTCTTTGAAAGAATTAATAAGATTGATAAACCCCTGACCAGACTTATCAAAAAGAAAAGAGAAAGGACCCAAATTAACAAAATCATGAATGAAAAAGGAGACATCACACCCAAAACCAAGGAAATACAAACAATTATAAGAACATAAAATGCCAACCCTTTGTTAACGAATGAGGCAGTCTTGAAGAAATGGATGCATTCCCAGAAACATAGAAACAACCAAAACTGAACCAGGAAGAAAAGGAAATCTGAAGAGACCCCTAATCAGCAAGGAAATTGAAGCAGTCATCAAAAATTCCCCATGAAACAAGAGCCCAGGGCCAGGTGGTTCCGTAGGAGAATTCTACCAAAGATTTAAAAAGAATTAATACCTATTCTTCTGAAACTTTTCCCAAAAAATAGAACTGGAAGGAAAACTTTTAAACCCTTTTTATGAGGCCAGCATTACCTTGATCCCAAAACCTGACAAACACCCCACCCAATAGAATTACAGACCAATATCCCTGATGAAAATGGATGCAAAAATTCTCATCAAGATACTAGCCAATAGGATCCAACGGTACTTTAAAAGGATGATTCACCACAACAAAGTTGGATTTATTCCTGGGATGCAAGGGTGGTTCAACATCCACAAATCAATCACTGTGATACACTACATTAATAAGAAAGAACAAGAAACATAGGATCCTCTCAACTGATGCAGAAAAAGCATTTGACAAATTACAGCATCCTTTCTTGATCAAAACTCTTCATGGTGTAGGAATAGAAGGCACATACCTCAATATCATAAAAGTCATCTATGAAAAACCTTTCTCAGTGGGGAAATACTTTTCTCAGTGGGGAAAAACTGAGAGCTTTTCCCCTAAGATCAGGAACACAGCAGGGATGTCCGTTGTCACCATTGCTATTCAACATACTACTAGAAGTCCTGGCCTCAGCAATCAGACAACAAAAAAGAAATAAAAGGCATCTGAATCAGCAAAGAAGAAGTCAAACTTTCACTCTTTGCAGATGATATGATACTTTATGTGGAAAACCCAAAAGATCCCACTCCAAAAGTGCTAGAACTCATAATAAAATTCAGTAAAATGACAGGATAAAAAAAATCAATGCACAGAAATCAGTTGCACTTCTATACACCAACAACAAGACAGAAGAAAGAGAAATTAAGGCATAGATCCCACTTACAATTGCACCCAAAACCATAAGATACATAGGTATAAATCTAACCAAAGACGCAAAAAATCTGTACTCAGAAAACTATAGAGTACTCATGAAAGAAATTGAGGAGACACAATTGTGTCTTTGAAAGAAAGAAATTGAGGCGACACAATTGTGTCTTTGTGAAGATACAAAGAAATGTGAAAATGTTTCATGCTCATGGATTGGAAGAACAAATATTGTGAAAATGTCTATGCTACCTAAAGCAATCTACACATTTAATGCAATCTCTATCAAAATACTTCAATTTTTTTTCAAAGAAATGGAACAAATAATCCTAAAAATTTTTTTAATCCTAAAATTTATATGGAACCAGAAAAGACCTCGAATAGCCAGAGGAATGTTGAAAAAGAAAGCCAAAGTTGGTGGCATCACAATTCCAGTCTTCAAGCTCTATTACAAAGCTGTATTCATCAAGACACTATGGTACTGGCACAAAAACAGACACAAAGATCAATGGAACAGAATAGAGAACCCAGAAATAGACCCTCAACTCTATGGTCAACTAATCTTTGACAAATCAGGAAAGAATGTCCAATGGAAAAAAGACAGTCTCTTCAGCAAATGGTGGTGGGGAAATTGGACAGCCACACACAGAAGAATGAAACTGGACCACTTCCTTACACCACACACACAAAAAAAAAACCAGACTCAAAATGGATGAAAGACTTCAATATATGTGAGACAGGAATCCATCAAAATCCTTGAGGAGAACACAGGGAGCAACCTCTTCAACCTCAGCCACAGCAATTTCTTCTTAGAAACATCACCAAAGGCAAGGGAAGCAAGGGCAAAAATGAACTATTAGGACTTCATCAAGATCAAAAGCTTTTGCACATCAAAGGAAACAGCCAACAAAACCAAAGACAGCTGACAGAATGGGAGAAGATATTTGCAAATGGCATATCAGATAAAGGGCTAGTATCCAAGAACTAGTATCCAAAATCTATAAAGAACTTATCAAACTCAACAAATAACAAATAATCCAATCAAGAAACGGGCAGAAGACATGAACAGACATTTCTGCAAAGAAGACGTCCAAATGGCCAACAGACACATCAAAAAGTGCTCAACATCACTCGGCATCCAGGAAATTCAAATAGAAACCACAGTGATATACCACCTCACACCAGTCAGAATGGCTAAAATTAATCAGTCAGGAAATGAAAGGTGTTGGCCAGGACATTGTTGGTGGGAATGCAAGCTGGTACAGCCACTCTGGAAAACAGTATGGAGGTTCCTCTTTTTTTTTCTTTTCTTTTTTTCTTTCTTTCTTTATTTCTTTTTGGTGTTCCAGAATTCATTGAAAAGTTGAGAATAAAGCTACCCTACAACCCAGCAATGTGATCCAAAGGGGCACGTGCACCCAAATGTTTAGAGCAGCAATCTCCACAATAGCCAAACCATGGAAAGAGCATAGACATCCATCAACAGAAGAATGGATAAAGAAGATGTGAGATAGATAGAAATAAAGATAGAGATAGATATACAATGGAATACTATGTGGCCATCAAAAAACTTCAAAATCTTGCCATTTGTGATGACGTGGATGGAACTAGAGGATATTATCCTAAGTGAAATAAGTCAGTCAGAGAAAGACAACTATCATATGATCTCACTGATATGAGGAATTTGAGAAACAAGACAGAAGATCATAAGGGAAGGGAGGGAACAATGAAACAAGGTGAAACCAGAGAGGGAGACAAACCATAAAAGACTCTTAATCTCAGGAAACAAACTGAGGGTTGCTGGAGGCAGGTGGGAGGGATGGAGTGGCTGGGTGATGGACCTTGGGGAAGTATGTGCTAGGGGGATGCTGTGAATTTTGTAAGACTGACGAATCACAGACCTGTAGCCCTGAAACAAATAATACATTATATGTTAATTTTAAAAATTAAAAAAGAAGACATAAGACTTCATTTAAGATCTACTTGTAAAATTGTAATTATAACATAAGAAAAGAAGTCCTCTCAATACTATGTATGCAAAAAAAAAAACACATTTGAAAGGTACTGTGCAGAAAGAATATTGCAAAGAGGGATTGGTGGCCCCATATGGATGTAAACAGTATGGAGAAAATTAGTTTCTTCAAATGAGTTCTAGTTTCTTAACCTTAGACAAATTACCTCTCAAAATACTGAGACACCTTCCAAGTGAGAACCTGAAACCTTACTGGTAATATTTAAAATTTTGAAAAATCATGGGGAATCTAAGACATAAAGAGACCAGATGGGTATAAGTATCAGAGATAATTTTCATACAGTCTGAGTTGACTGAAATAAGAAATAGTATCTCTGGGTTTGAAGTGAGCATCCCAGCATTTGAAATATATGTACCAGGATTTGAATTCAAGAGCTGTTTTAGCTTGGGGATCCTTAAAATGACTTATAATGTCCTTGAAGACTTTAAACATCTATATCTCTGCTATTGCACAATTAGCTATTATATAGCAGAGAATTTACTATTGGTTGTTGTTGTTGCTGTTTGTTTTTTAAATATCATTTATAAGGCTTTCTGTATTTCAAATTACTGAGTCATCCTGTTTAGTGCCTGAATTGTTGCTTCCTCCTCCTCTTTAAAGCAGTAAATATTAACTTCATTTATACAAATCTTTCCTAAGAAAGGTATGCCTGGTGCATCCATGACAGCTAGACATCCTTGCATTGAGTGACTTGCTTTTCCTTCCCCCTCTTTCCTGGTAGTTTGTGGAGTTAAAACTCCTTTTCTGATGGTTTGAAATACCATAAAACAGTCTACTTATGTTTATTCCTCTGGTGAAATATGTTATGAGAGAAATAATGGGATTTGATTTAAGAAAACACATCCTTGGGGAGCCAGAATGACTCAGTTGGTTAAGTATCCAACTCTCGATTTCAGCTCATGTCATGATCTAAAGGTCATGAGATTGAGTCCTACATCAGTCTCCACACTTACCGAGAAATCTGCTTGAGGAGACTCTCTCTCCCTCTCCCTCCCCCTGCCTCTAAAATAAATAAATAAATCTTTTTTGAAAAAGGGAAAGAAGAAAAGAGAACACATCCTAGTCTTTATTGTCCTTCCCAAGAAGTTAGGCTTTATGGCCACTAGTGATAGTTTGGGTTTAGCTAAGGAGTATCTCTAGAAATTGTTTATGCATAAAATTCTCCATCCCCATCCTCCATTCCTGCCAACTGTTCTAATTAATTGTTTATTTTCCACCTCTAAAATTTTCCACCTCTAAAATTTTCCACTTTTCACATTTCTTTGGTGTACTTATAATTTGTTTTCTACCCATTATGGACATTTGAGTTGTCTTCTTTGCAAGTAAGGCATTTCCAAATTATCACCTAAAACTTGACTCATTTCACATATCCTTTTGTGACCTAGACTATCTGTAGTGTGTCCTTCATAAGCTCTCATATTTTGAGGGCATTTTACATTTTACAAAATTCTTTCACATCTATCCCCACACTACTCAGGCAAGAGGCCACATTTTAAGACATTGGATATGGACCCCATCCAGGGCTGCCCTAGAGTGTTATTAAGTGGCCCTTCTAAAGAGCAACACTCTGATTTTTTTGCAATAACTCTGGACTATCATAAAATCACTATCATCAAATATTTCTTCAGCTCCATCTAGATTCAGGGCATTGCCAAGAAGTTCCTGAGAAAGTAGATTATCAGAGGAAACTCACTTCCTGGAGCCAATGGGACTATTATTATAAGACAAACCCCTTTATTTGGGCAAACTGTGAGGTCAACAAAAATGCTTCTTTTATTTTTCTTCCATATTTCAAACTGGGAAAACAACCAACCCTCGTAAAGGGAAAGGGAACTCCAAGATTAGGGCATAATAAACAGGGATCAGTAGTTTGTTCCAGGGGAGCAGAATTTGGGTGGTATGGGATACTGGGAGACAAGGGCTTTCCATTTTTTTTTTTTTGTTCATATATTGTTTCCCTCCCAAACATGATATATTTTTTTAAGATTTTATTTATTTGACAGAGAGAGACACAGCGAGAGAGGGAACACAGCAGGGGGAGTGGGAGAGGGAGAAGCAGGCTTCCCGCCGAACAGGGAACCTGATGTGGAGCTCGATCCTAGGACCCTGGGATCATGACCTGAGCTGAAGGCAGATGCTTAATGACTGAGCCACCCAGGCACCCCAGCATGAGATATTTTTATCATAAAAGAAAAATGAAGATTGTAGTGTTTCCTTCTGAACCAAATGGGGAAAATCTGCAACAATAAGAGAGCAAGAGATTTTAATTTCTTTTAATCTGAATAAAGAGACAACAACTACCAAAAGGAGTTTGATATGAAGTAAATTCCTAAGTATGAGGCTGCTTTTTTTTTTACATGATGCATTCATATGTACCACTCACCCTACTAGTGAGCTCTCAACATGTTCGTATCTGGCAAGGAAAATCCAGGTTTATAAAAAGGGTCTATTTTCCTTAGTTCATGCCAAGACCCAGGAATGAAATAAGATCTGAATTCTGCCTCTGTAGTGTAGCACAAGGAATGTGAGGTTATGCTAGAAAGTCCCTTATTTGATATCTGTCTTTTCAGGCAAGGCAGAATAATCAAATTGGAAAAAGTGACTAAACATTTATAAGGACAACTATATTTTACAAGCACCTATATTCTCAAGATACATTCATGTCACTGTGTGCTATGCACATTATAGCCCAGAGCACCAAAAGACTAGAAGTGAAACACACATTGATATTTGAGGAATCTTACAGAACAAGCAATGCTAAATGTATTGAGACAAGCAAATGTCTGTTTTCAAATTTCTGTAGACCATGCAGCTGTAAGTTTGATCTTGCCTAAAAAAAAAAAAAAAAAAAAAACCCTTTCTGAAATCCTAGAGAAAGATAGAACATAGGGCCACTTAAACCAAGTCATGTCAAAGAATTTAACTTGTTATTTTTGCTTGATTAGTTGATCAAAGAAATTCAGTAGAACATGAACCTGGATTTCAGCAGGGTAATTGAAAAGGACTCTCAATTTAGAAGGAAAGTGGAGAAGCATGGTCTGATTTCCAATGAGAGCATTTCACTTTACACAATAATAATGAGCACTTGACCCCTTGACCCCAAATTCAAGCTTAGATTCTGGATAAGAGATGTACTATGAGGGCAGTTAAGTGGACAACTTGAGGAATATCCACTGGGTAGTATTTTTTGCAGATACTCAAAGCTGTGAACCTTTCTAAGGAGGAGACACTATGGTTAACTCAGAGTTAAAGAGCCATATATCTGAAGTTGGTATTAGACATGAACCTGAAGAACTCTTTCTCTTCCATGCAATGGCAGTAAGGACATCAGTATTACTGGGATAGAAATATGAACTTAGCAACAGGCATGCCAAGGCAGGAGCAGGAGACATCAATAAAGGGACCAAGAAACCACTTGAGGAGTGATAGAAGTGGCCCCTAGGGAAGCACAGATGCACCCTTACCTCACTTACTCACTCAAATCCCTTAAAATTTCCTGGTGGGGGATGAGATATCTATCTTAGAGAATAGTATTTAATTACATCATCAGACAGACATGATCTAGAGAGAAAATGAACTATACTCAAAAGAGTAAGATCATTTCTACATATACTGGGCTAGTTAGAAAATAACTGGATCTTGACTTGGGTTCTGATCATGCCCTTTTTAAAGGAATATTGAATAATTGAAAGGTGTCTTGAGGAAAGCAAATATCCTGGGAATGGAACTGGAATTCAAATCACATCATGAAGAATGGAGGTATCTATGGGACGCCTGGGTGGCTCAGTCAGTAAAGCATCTGCCTTTGGCTCAGGTCATGATCTCAGGGTCCTGGGATCGAGCCCCACATTGGGCTCTCTGCTCAGTGGGAAGCCTGCTTCTCCCTCTCCCTCTGCTTTTTTCTCTCCCTGCTTGTGTTCTCTCTCTCTCTCTTTCTCTAGCGAATAAATAAATAAAATCTTAAACAAACAAGAAAAGAATGGAGGTATCTGGGTATAATTATCCCAGAGAAAAGATCTTTATGAGAAGAGTGCCCCAGTGTATCTGAATATGGAAATATCTGTCTGCAGAAGACTTGGATTCTGTTGGCCTTATGGAATCAAGTAATAAGACCAATCATGGGGACTATGAATATTAATTTAGACAAAAATAAGAGAAAACTCACTCTTGGGGCTGCCCAGCAATGCAGTTGGGAAGTGGAGCATCCCATTCTCTGAAGATGGTCAAATATAGACTAAAATAAAAGTTAAGAATGATGTCACAGAATGATTGTGTAAATAAATGGATAATTTGGCCAATTGACTGGCAAGATTCTTTAAGCTATTAAGATTTGATGAAGTCAATGTTCATTTAGGCGTCACTGTCCTGAATTTTGACCAAGACACTAGTTGGAGTAGAAAACCTACTTCTCACATTGGCTTTGCCACTAACAGTGTCATTTTTCCCTTTCCTTCTTCAAAAACTTTAGTTGCTTTGACGTTCACACTGTCAAATTTACTGCCATTATCCTTCCTTTTGGATAATTTATCCAAATTTATCCAATTTATCACAAGTCTATAGATCTAGAAGAAGTGTACTTTGGAGCTATACCTAAGGAGTACACCCAAAGAGATTCATCCATACTTGGGCCTGATTTCAGCGATGAGATTCTAGACTTTAAGCTTATGGTGTAATTAGATGAGATCTGGGAGGACTTCAGTAGTGAGTGAATATATTTACTATGTGGATCACTGGGATGATAAAAAAGCAGAGTGTAGTAGGCAATCTTTAAGATGAGTACCACTTATCCCACCTTCTAGTATTTATTATGCCTTTGTGCAATACCTTTCACTTGAGTGTGGGCTGGATTTACTGACTTGCCTCTAATGAAGAGAGTACAATGAATATGGTGGGATCTCATTTCTAAGATTAGTCTGTTAAGGACATGTGACATTCATATCAGGTATTCATTCTCTCCCTCTAGGACCATTTGCTCTGGGAGAATCCAGCTGCTAGGCTGAGAGGACTATCAACCAGTGCATGGAGAAGCCCATGTGGCAAGGAAATGATATATCTGGCCAAAACTGGTGAGAACCTATAGTGTGCCAACAGCCACGTGAGTGAGCTTGGAAGTGAATCCTTCCCTAACCAAGTCATGAAGTCAATGCAGCCCCAGCTAACACCTCCACAATTACCTCATTAGAGAAGCTGAGTTAGATGAACCTAGCTAAGCCACAGATTTCTAAACCACAGAAACAGAGATAATAAATGTTTGTTGTTCTCAGCCACAAACTTTTGGGGTCATTTTTTATGCAGCAATAACTACTATAATGAAACAGATCATGTATCAAAATGGAATAAAACACATTTATTTTTAATTCTTAATAAACAACTATAGTAATGATTGATATAAATCTTAATTCTTGATTTAAAAAATGTCATTTTTTAATTATTTTATTTTATTTTTTTTAAAGATTTTATTTATTTGACAGAGAGAGATCACAAGTAGAGAGGCAGGCAGAGAGAGAGCAGGAAGCAGGCTCCCTGCTGAGCAGAGAGCCCGACACGGGACTCGATCCCAGGACCCTGAGATCATGACCCGAGCCGAAGGCAGTGGCTTAACCCACTGAGCCACCCAGGTGCCCATAAAAAATGTCATTTTTTTGAAGATTTTATTTATTTGACAGACAGAAATCACAAGTAGGCAGAGAGACAGGCAGAGAGAGAGGAGGAAGCAGGCTCCTTGCTGAGCAGAGAGCCCAATGTGGGGCTCGATCCCAGGACCCTGGGATCATGACCCGAGCCGAAGGCAGAGGCTTTAACCCACTGAGCCACCCAGGAGCCCCAAAAAATGTCATTTTTAAAAGCAGTCGTGAAGGAAAAAATAAATTACATAATTTTACATTGTATATGTGAATTCTTATATTTCCAAACCCTACTGTTATATATTAGCTACACTATAAATATTAGTCACTGTTTATACTATATATAAATAGGAATTGGAAGGTTACACAAGGTTGTATCTGAGAAGGAGAGAATGTAAATGTTGTGGAGCTGGAGACCTATACAAAAGGGACTTCAACTTTATCAATAATGTTTACTTCAATTATGCTTTTTAAAGATCTAAAGTAGATATAAGAAAATGTCCATTCTGAGTGGTGGGCATTTCTAATATTTTTCTCAAAACTTCCCTGTATTTTGCTCCCTCATTTGGGATGCAAGTGTAAATAAAGATTTACTTATAAGCATGTTCAGGTATGACAGAACATTGTCTATAATAGGAGGTTCAGATGTGTTATGGACAAGTTCTAGCAAACCTAAAAGGAGATAGTAAATGCTTTGTTATTTAAACTGTTGCCAAGTATGGAAGAAGTACACAGCTTCCCAGTACACCTTTTACACTTGCTATGTTTAAAATGTGAGGTTTGAATGTTGGCAGGTAGCCAGTGTAAAACACTTACCAGTACAACAGAGAAATCCACAACTGGAAAGGTTAAAAAAAAAAAAAGGAAAAAATTAACATACATAGAGATGGGTCAAAAACTATTGCAAAATGAAATTTGAAATTCTAGCTATGCCAAGAATTCTGGTATTAGAAAGCAAATTATTTGAAGATATATAATTCCTTAAATTGATAATGTAAGAAAGTGTTGACAGTTCTGTCCAGGACTGAGGTGAGATTCATCACACATTCCAGAGCCTCATTCTTCCTCTGGCATGACTGAAATCTCCATGGAAGATGTGGAGAGATAATTTAAATGGGGTATCCATCAAAATATCATTTCTAGAAGACATTCCATCTATGGTCATTCTTTTGCAGTATCAATGTTCCTCTCTTCTTCCTGTTTTTTAATTTTCTTTTTGGACTTCAGTTGCAAATAATTGAGTTAATTATATTCCTTGTGGCATGTTGCCATTTTTTTGTCCTTGCAAGATCTCTTATTTTTTTCTTTATGTACTTATATACCAATTAATTTAATTCCTGTTCTCCCTATGCCCCATTGTCTTCCTATAGGCAGCTATTTTATTTTCTGTAAAGTATATCCTCCAGCAGACAGCCTTCAGACTTCATCTTCACTGTCAGCTCTCCTTGATATCTAGCCTGCTGGGCCACACTACAGATTTGGACATACCAGCCTCCAAAATCATATGAGAAAATTCCTCTTAT
The DNA here is from genome assembly GCA_004024625.1 of Mellivora capensis. Taxonomy (NCBI): domain Eukaryota; kingdom Metazoa; phylum Chordata; class Mammalia; order Carnivora; family Mustelidae; genus Mellivora; species Mellivora capensis. The sequence goes on from PISX010035241.1 coordinate 12,098, forward strand.
TACATCTTTATATATATACTATTGGCTCTCTCTGGAGAACCAGACCAAGAGAGTACCTCATGGAAAGAATGACCTCTTGCTGCCTACCCACCCTCCTAGTGGTGGACACAGATTTCCTTTAAAATCTATAATATCACAGAAATGTGAGCATCCTCAACTATGCCCCCTTATAGACCCATTTAAGAATGCTCTGAGTTTAAGTCCTAAATCATTTCACAGACCCAGAGCTTTTGGTTAAAGGGGAGGCCAGATCCCCTTGAGGAAAGACTGCATAATTGCTACAAAAACACTCTGCAAAACTCCCTCTAATCTTTCCCCGAAAGAAAACCAGTCCACAGCGCCTGGGTGGCTCAGTGGGTTAAAGCCTCTGCCTTCAGCTCAGGTCATGATTCCAGGGTCCTGGGATGGAGTCCTGCATCAGGCTCTCTGCTCAGCAGGGATCCTGCTCCCGCCCCCCTCTGCCTGCTCTCTGCTTACTTATGATCTCTGACAAATAAATGAATAAAATCTTTAAAAAAAAAAAAAGAAAAGAAAACCAGTCCAGCCATTTCGTAAATGTTTAGTTTTGATAATTACATAGTGGTACTATTTGGTCAGGTATTTCCTTAGACTAATTATTTTTAAAACTGCCTCTTAAAATGTCAAAAACATAAGCAAACAAACAACAGCCATAAATTTCAAATTTTACATTTTATTTAAATTGTCCATCAGGTGAACTGATCATTAAAACCAGTGTTAAGGGGTGCCCACGTGGTGCAGTCGTTTGGGTATCCAACTCTTGGCTTTGGCTCCGATTGTTATCTCAGGGTTGTAGGATCAGGCTCTGCACTCAGCATAGTCTGCTTAGGACTCCCTCTTCCTCTGCCCCTGCTCCTGCTTGCTCTCTCTCTCTCTCTCTCTCTCTGGAATAAATAAATAAATCTTTTAAAAAAATACACGGAGGACATGGGGAGATGGAGAGAAGGGAGTTGAGGGAAATTGGGGGGGGGAGATGAACCATGAGAGACTATGGACTCTGAAAAACAACC
>PISX010035242.1:0-13126 GCA_004024625.1 Mellivora capensis
TTTTTTTTTTTTTTTTTTTTTTTTTTTTTTTTTTTTTTTTTTTTTTTTTTTTTTTTTTTTTTTTTTTTTTTTTTTTTTTTTTTTTTTTTTTTTTTTTTTTTTTTTTTTTTTTTTTTTTTTTTTTTTTTTTTTTTTTTTTTTTTTTTTTTTTTTTTTTTTTTTTTTTTTTTTTTTTTTGCTTCTGGAGGTAAGTCTGTATTGCTATACACTTCCCTCTTAAAACTATTTTTGCTGCATCCTAAAGATTTTGGACTATTGTCTTGTCATTTTAATTGTTTCTATGTACTTTTTAAATTTAATCTTTTATTTCCTGATTGATCCAATCATTGTTTAGTAGCATATTATTTGATTGCCTAGTATTTGTGGTCATTCCTTGTGGTTGATTTCTACTTTCATAGTGTCATGGTCAGAAAAGATGAATGATATGACTTCGATCTTCTTGAATTTGTTGAGTCTGGTTTTGTGACCTAAAATGTGATCTATTTTGGAGAATGTTCCATGTGTACTTGAAGAGGATGTGTATTCTGCTGTTTTAGGTTGGAATGTTCTGAGTATATCTGTTAAATCAATCTGGTCCAGTGTGTCATTCAAAGCCATTGTTTCCTTATCAATTTTCTGTTTACATGATCCATTGATATACGTGGGGTATTAATGTCTCCTACTATTATTGTATTATTATTGATGGCTTCCTTTATGTTTGTTATCAACCATTTTATATATTTGGGTGGTCCCATGTTGGATGCATAAATATTTAGAATTGTTTGATCTTCTTGCTGGATTGTCCCCTTTATTATTAAATAGACTTCTTTGCTCTTGTTGCAGTCTTTGCTTTAATGTTAATTTGTCTGATTGCTACTTTATTGCTTCTTTTGCTTTAAAGTTAATTTGTCTGATTGCTACTCTGGATGTCTTTTGACATCCATTTGCATGACAGATGTTTCTTCATCCCTTCACTTTCAATCTGCAGGTGTCTTTAAGTCTAGAATGAGTCTCTTGTAGGCAGCATATAGATGGATCTTGTTTTTTAATCCATTCTCTCACACTATGGCTTTTGACTGGAACATTTAGTCCATTTACCTTCAAAATAATTACTGATAGAAATGTATTTATTGCCATTTTATTACTTGTTTTGTGGTTGTTTCTGAAGATTTTCTCTGATCCTTACTTGTCTATCTCTCTTTCATGGTTTGTTGAAATTCTTTAGTGATATATTTGGATTTCTTTCTCTTTATTCTTTGCATGTTTATTCGTGGTTTTTGCTTTGTGCTTGCCGTTAGGCTTGTATATAATCTCTTCTATATAGCAGTCTATATTAAGTTGATTGTTGTTTAAATTTGAACCCATTTCTTTTCTCCTCAAATCCCCATGTTTTAGGCATTTTTTAATATTTCATATCCTTTTTTGGGTTAGATTCTTGACTGATTTTTCACAGAAATATTTATTTTTACTGCTCTTGTGTTTCTAACTTTTATATTGTGATTTTTGGTCTTTCCATTCCACTTAAAGAATCCCCTTTAATATTTCTTCCAGGGCTGGTTTGGTGGTCACAGACTCCTTTAGTTTTTGTTTGTCAGGGAAACTCTTTATCTCTCCTATTTTGAATGTTAACTTTGCTGGATAGAGTATTCTTAGCTACGGATTTTTCCCATTCAGTACTTTGAATATATCATACAACTCTCTTCAGGCTTGCAAAGTTTCTGTTGAAAAATCTGCTAGCCTTATGAGTTTTCCCTTGTAAGTTACTGACTTCATTTGTCTTGCTGCTTTTAAGATTTTTCTTTGTCACTATATTTTGCAAATTTAATTATAATATGTCTTGGTGTGGGTCTACTTTTGTTGATTTTGGTGGGAGTTCTCTGTATCTCCTAGATCTGGATATATGTTTCATTCCCCAGAGTAGGGACGTTTTCTGCTATTATTTTTTCAAATATTTTCTCTGCTACCTTTATTCTCTCTCTTCTTCTGGGACTTCTATATTATGAATGTTACTGTGTTTGATGGAGTCATTGAGTTCCCTAATCTAGTCTCATTTTGTGTAATTCCTTTTTCTCTTTTTTGTTCAGCTTGAACACTTTCCACTAGTGTGTCTTCTTGGTCATTAATTCACTCCTCTACTTCTTCCACCCTCATTTATTCCATCAAGTGTGTTTCTCATTTCATTTATTCAGCCTTTTATTTATGCTATGTTATTCCTTATCTCTGTGTTAAGGGTCTCACTCGTGTCTTCCACTCTTTTCTCAAGTCCAGGGAGTATCCTTATGATCATTCCTTTAAATTCTCTATCATTCATGTTACTTTTATTTATTTCACTTAGACCTCTGGCTATGGCCCTGTCCTGTTTTTCATTTGGGAAAAATTTCTTCATTTTGACTGCCTCTATGTGTTTGTTTCTCTATGCTAAGAAAGTCAGCTATGTCTTCTGCTCTTGAATGTAGTGACTTTATGAAGAAGAGGTCCTATAGTGCTCTATAGTGTGATGCCCCTGTTCACTAGAACCTTGCACTTCAGGAGAGTGAACTAGGTGTGTTGCTTGTGTCCTGCTGTTGTGTCTGAGGCACTTTTCCTTTCAGTACAGTCTTCTGCACTGACTCTCAGCTTGTTGTGGGCTGTGTTTGCTCTCTCTCTGGTTAATCGCCAGGCAGGGCAGCTCTGAGGGGGCGTGCCTTCCAGAAACTCAGGAGTAGAGCAGCAGTGTTAGCAAAATGTGCATTGAGCCACTAGCTTATGCCAGATCCCCTGAAGCACTGCTGTGGCTGAGCATAGTGCAGAGGCTGGGAGCTGTGCACCTGGTGTCTAGATGTCATGCATGATGGTGGCTGGGAACATGTGGCTGAACCCTGCACTATGGCTGGGAAGGGCTTTTGTGCAGCTTTAACAAAATTTTCCCTGAAACCTGGGCTGGGACTGTAAGTGTCTGTGCAGCCCCACTTCCCACAGGTGGTTCTGTGTTTATGCAGGAGGGTAGGAGAAGAAAATGGAGACTGCCTACTCCCTCATTTTCAAAGAGGTCTCCTAACCAGTGTGAAAAGATTTGTCTCCCATCTGCTGTCCCCACACATGCAAACTGCCATTTTTACATTGCCTCTTTGCAGGCTGCTGTCTCTTTAATGGCAGGGACCCAGCTCTAACTCACCCTCCAGGCTCAGCCAGTGCTGAGTCAACTGACCTTTAAAGCTCTAGGCCCAAGTCCTACTGGTTTTACAAACCCAGGGAATTTATCCCTTCTGGGTTTTAAAGCCAAATGTTATGGGGATTGTCTTCTTCTTGTGAGCTCCCTGGTAGGAGGGCCCATTTCTCTGCCCTCTCTGCCCATGCATCTTCCTCCCTCCTGTGGGCAGCCTCCCTCAGCATTTCTGACTTTCCTAAGCTTCTAGCTGCAGCTTCTTCTCTATATTCAGTTATGGAATTTGTTCTGCCAGTCTTTGGGTTGCCCTCTGGTTTATTGACTTGCATGTGGATAATATCCAGTTGAAAATGTGAGACAGGATGAGCTCAGGGTCCTCCTACTCTGTCCTCATCCCAAGCTCAAAAAACATTGATTATAATGTGTCCTAACTATATTATCATTGATCTGGTAACTTAATATTTCAATGGGACAGGAAAGACATCTTAAACCTAAAATATCAAACACTTAAGAAGATTATGATTTAGGTACTATTCAGAACCCTAGGATAAAAACAAAAACAAAATCGTTTAATTTCCCCTCTGAATGAATTCAAAAGAATTCATTCTTTTGAAGAATGGTGGGAAATGGTGGTGCTGCATACAAATAACTCTGGTTGACTCTTAGTGGTGCTTTGAGATTCTTTAACCATTTTTCTTGGATTTTTTGAGGTCCAGTAGGCCTGAAGTCCTGTTGTGAATTGTATTAGGAAGAGAGAAGAGCTAGAGATGGAGACAGAGAGTAGAGAGAGATGAAGAGCGGGAGATAGAAGGGAGGGAGGGAGGGAGGGCAGAGTGTAGGGTGATGGGAAGGAAAGTAGAGAAGGAATTGAAATCATTGTCTGGAATCAGAATGTACAGTTTTCCCAGTATATAGCATGATTCCACTTTGGCCAGGTGGTCACCATGCTGACATATGCTGTAATTTCTGTTTTAAAGCACAAAAAGAAATGAAGGCTTTAATAGTACTGTGAGGCTGAGATAGGAAATGGGAAATAAGATGCTCCTGCTGCTGTTGTGGCCTCAAGTTGTTCCTGAAATGTAATTGTGACATCTCCTGAGGACATGGTGTGCTACAGAATAATACAGGTGCTGGTATTTCAGTTGGCAAAGCTCCCGCCTCTGCCTTAGACTCTTTCTCCTGCCACCCAGGCTCTAGAAAGTGATGACTAAATATTGCTCTGCATGGTCATTTGTCTGGAAAAAAAAAACAGCTTTAGAACTGTACCTGCTTTATGGTTCAGCAATTGTCTAGCCATCGAGAGATATACTAAGGAAAAAAATTACTTAGCAAAATCAAATTTCAAGTCAGCATCATTCACCATAAAGAAAACCACAAATTTAGCAAAAGGAAAAGCAAAACTGAATTTCACTATCAAAGCTAAATGTGGTACCTTAGGCCAATTGTAACCTCTAATTCATTGGAAGTTTAATAATCTCCTTTATGGCTCATTAAATCTGAAGTTAAGTGGTTAGCAAAAGATCTTGTCTTCTTAGATTTTTCTTCCCTTACAGATTAAATTCTTGTAAATAGAGGTGAGTTACTGGTTTAAATGCTTCCCACAGCTGGACTCAGAAAACCACTGTTTTATTAGTCCTAGACTGGAAAAACTAAGTTCTTGTGAGGAGAAGGAGGAAACCAACCTCACAGTGGGTGGGGTGGGGAGAGCAGGAGGGATGAGTGGTGAGGAGGATGTGGCTCAGATAGGAGCAACCAGATTGCCTAAACCCCAAAGCAGAAGCATGGGTAGGAAGAACCCAGCCAGACTTTGAATTTCCCCAATGGTTTCACCTAATAATTCCGTTTTGCCTTAGGAAGATACAAACTTTCAGAAACAAATATTTATCGAGCACTTCCAGTGTGCAAAATAGAGAGACAGAGGCAATAAAAATAAGGAGAAAATATGTACAAAATGAGAGTGAGCACTTAGAAGGCCATGTTTGTGAAAGAAATGGGACTAAAGCCACTCTTTTTTATTTCTATTGAATGTAACTTTATTAAGTTAATTAGTTTTAATTAATAGTTAAATTCTTTATGTATATATATGCATTTTTTAACAAGCCATTAATTTGAACTAGCCTTTATGTGATATCACTTAATATATCACAAAGTGCAGCTATTATGAAAAATGGTTCTGGATTTAGCTTCAAATTAATCCCCTTACTAAAGCCATAGCCAGGTGCTGCTAAGAAAATCACATCTGCCATGGCCCTCTTTGGGTCCTCTATTCTTTGTGTCCAGCTGGTACCATGACATTTGTTGATCTGTATTATTCCCTGTCACATGATATCTTGAGTGGCTCCTTTTTAACATTAAACATTTGGGGGAATCATGTAATACTTGATTGAATTATTTCTTGACAGAAGAAATATATATTTATATTTATATAAAGCCATTGTGAAATCAGAATGCTTTCCTTGATCACAATAATAACATACATTTGAAAGTAGTAGGAAAAAAAAAGTAGTAGAGAATATATGGGTGAGACATATTATTGACTTGGCTTAATGATCAGATTGGGGAGCATGCAGATCCACAGACCACTTTACAGTAATGTCAGGCTCCAGGGGTGAACACTGCAAGGTTTTGAGGTAGAGAGTACATTAGCTGAGTGCCTAGGGAAGATTTCATTGGTGAGGCTGCATTTGAACATTGTGCTGCCAGTTGTTACTGTTTCTAAACTTTGTACCATGAGAATGTAGCTGAAGGTCTCATATTGTCAGATTGCTGAGCAGGACATAGAAGTTGTCACTTCTTTATAGTGGCGCTTGGGAAAAAGATGGCTATTCTACAGGCCAAATGTGACTTTAGCTGGCATTAGAATTTGAGTGACTAGAGGAGTTTCTGCCTCTGGAACTCTGGTATGCTTATACTAATCTTTTTTCCTTTTTTTTTTTAAAAGATTTTATTTATTTATTTGACAGAAAGAGATCACAAGTAGGCAGAGAGGCAGGGAGAGAGAGGAGGAAGCAGGCTCCCCGCTGAGCAGAGAGCCCGATGTGGGGCTCGATCCCAGGACCCTGGGATCACGACCTGAGCCGAAGGCAGAGGCTTTAACCCACTGAGCCACCCAGGCGCCCCTATATACTAATCTTTTTCTAAGCAGAATTTGCACCCAATATTGGCTTCCTATTCTTTAAAGCAGGACCTCCTGCCCCCATCATATTCATAATTAGCCTGTGAGAAAGGTCTAATAAAAAGAACCCAATATAAAATGTATTGTTTAAGATGTGATGGGGCTCTTTCCCTGAGGCTGAGAGTAATCGATTCCTTGGGGTCATTGTCTAGCTCATGCTGAGGACCTTCCAGTGTCGCTGGACGTTCCATGTGACACTCTCCCCTGCCACAAGCTGGTCAGTACAAGGTGCATGTGTGACACCAAAAAATTGTTTTAATTTTTTTACCTGGAAATTTAAAATTTGGGTCTGGGAGAGACACAGAACTGAGTTACATTGATGACAGCTTTCTAAAGAGGAGGCCATGGACTTTAACTCATCCTTCAGCTCCATGGGCTATTCCAATATCTTCCCAATAACTACCTACCTTTTAAAATTTTCTTGAGCTAAGAGGAAGTGGGTTCTGTTATTTGCAATCCAAAGAATTTTAGTTATATAAGTGTCTGGGGTCAGGGAAGTGGATTATCTTGTGTTGGGTTCTATGTTAAATCTATTAAAAAGTTTAAGGATTCTTAAAATTGAGAGTTGCTGCCCATATATGCATTATGAAATCATGGAGTTTAGACTAGCCCAGTGGGAAGCTGAATAAATAATAATTTATGCCGAATCTTGTGTTTTTTAGAGGTGGATAGGGAATAACTGTTTTTCCTTTTGCTACCCCCACTACATAAAACTTTCCCATGTGCAGAAAGTTCTTTTCACTGACCCCATGGAAAGCTCATCTCATGGTTTGGCTTCATTAGACCTCATCAAGTTTGTCTGGATTAATACCATTTTTAAAGGAGCAGTGCTTTCTATTTCCTTCCCTAACCCATCAGGAGTGTTTTTAAAAGGAATGAATAAAAAAGTGCCTTATTTAAAGCACTAATCTTAGTAAATGTTAGTAAATGTAAAAAACAGAAATGTTATTTTTTTAAAGGAATATACATTCACATATTATAATTATACCAATAAGGTAAAAATAAAAACAAATATTTATGTTAGGAGATTTAAAAGGAAATAGAATAAAGTTCTAGTACCTATTTGAGGCAGTAGAAGAATTACAGATGCTCCCTTCCACATCATTTTCTCCAATTTCCCAGACTTTCCAGAATGTGGTATCATGGTATCTATAATAATTTTTGAAAACATAGGCACATAGGGAGAATAAACAAATAAACCTAACCCACTCTATGATTAAAAAATTAAGGGAGAGATGGAGGGGAAAAAAGGGAGGAAGGGAGGCAAGAAGAGAAGGGAGGAGAGAGAAAGGGGGAGAGGAAAGAGGGAAGGAAGGAAGGAAAGGAGAAAAGAAGGAAGGAGTCAAATTAGATATTTTTCAAGTATTGTCACATTGTCAGGAAAAAAAACTGCTGAAACAGTCTTGAGAAACTTTAAACCTTGACTTCTGTTCTTGAAACACTGGAAGATTTTTGTGTTTATTTTTAGTTTACGCATGACTGAATCATATTTGTATCAACATTTGAAAAATGGAATAGAAACTAATGCACCTTTTTCTTCAGTGTAACTTTTCAAAGCTTGATCCCCCCTAGGGATGAAGCAGCCCCTGGCTGCTCAGAGAACTGCTACAGGTTTTAAATTTCAAGGTTATTGGACAGAGTAGTCTACTTTATTTGTTTAAAATAAGTTATATGAACCACAAAGATACATAAGAGTAACCCCTTCTAGATTCAAAAAACTGGTATTAATAAGGAACCTTTTTAAAAGTATAGTTGACATACAATATTATATTAATTTAGGCACAGTTTATAACATAGTAATTCAAGTTTTTATGCTATGCTGTCCTTACCACAAGTGTAGCTACCATCTGTCACCATATGATGCTGTTACAATACCACTGACTATATTCTGTACGCTGTACCTTTCATCCCTGGGACTTATTTATTTCATGACTGGAAGCCCATATCTCCTTCTCCTCTTCACCCATTTGCCCATTCTCCAACCCCTCCAGCAACCCTCAATTTGTTGAAAACAGCAGCTGAAAGCTTATCATTAGAATCCATAGATTTCCTCCTTAATGGTCAGTGCCAGGATGGGAAAATAATATCCAAATCATGTAGCTCTTATGTATAAAATAGGGAAGAGTTGAAGACCAATAATTAAGGTTAAAATGGAATGCACACGATAACTTGTTGCACTATCTGGAGAGAAGAAATGCCTAACAGTAGGAAACTATAAAAGCACCATCCTGGGGGGTGAATCTCTGGTCTGTGATCTGGGTGAGCATAAATTGTTCCAATTCCATTAATTACCATCCTTTTTTAAAAAATTTCAGTGTAACAGAATTCATAGTCTTTGCACCACACCCAGTGCTCCATGCAATGCGTGCCCTCCATAATACCCATCACCAGGCTCCCCCAACCTCCCACCCCCCGCCCCTTCAAAACCCTCGGGTTGTTTTTCAGAGTCCATAAGAGCACTCCAAATCAGTACATCCTCCCTGTGGATGAATCAAATGGGCAGAATGGTGTAAAATACTTCTTTGGCTAATATGGATGATGACAAGAGAAGGGTGTAGTACCATTAGGTCCCCAATATCCACAGCATAGAACAAATATTTAATAATTACTATGACCAGTGGAGTACCATGTGTCTCCATTCTGGTCAGAGCTCATATTTTTGTTTTTGTTGAAGTTCGCATCATAGCAAGAGTGTTTATAGAACACCTATAAAGCTCTTTCAGCAACTGGAAAAAATATTCTGAATTAAGCGTGGTGCTAGTGTAATCAAGATCACAATTTTGATCTCCACATAGGCCAATTAAATAAAACAGTCTAGTTCACATTTATAAACTGAACCCCCAACTGAGATTGGCCTGTTAAACAATGTGCATCACTAGACATAAGATCACTGGGCTCCAGAATGTTTATGTCATGTTTACCTGTCACAATAACTGGCAAAAACAACACAAAGACCTTGGCCTTATATTTGAAGGACATCACATTATTAATAATATATTGAGAAAGTGCTAGACCTAGGTTCAAGCCCAGGCCACTTACCAGCCATATGACTGTGGGCTCTTGAACCATCATTGTTCCATCTGGAAAATAGAAAAAAAAATAATAGCTTTCTTCTTTTTATTACAAGGGTATTGTGGAGAATAAATGAAACAATGAATAAGAAAGTGTTTATACAAGTAGAAGATACTATTAATATTTATAGCCTAAATGCTCAGAGATTTTTTAAGAGTTGCTGTTACATGTTTGGTTTGTTTTCCCCTGGGATAACTTTAAAAAATGTGGCCTGCATTTCTGTTATGATGGCATTTAGACCTCTGCTTCATCAAAGTCAGGGACAAACTTCCATAAATCCTTCTTCTTTATTGGAACAGAAACCCCATATGTCTCCAGTGGCACATTATCACCAACAAATACTCTGCAATGATGAATGATAGTGAGGCAAAGTTGATGGCCGCTGCATAATTATCCTTCCACATATATTACATTAAAAACAACATTGTGTAACACCTGCAAGACAAGGCTGGCTTTTAGGGAAGTTATTTGTAGTTAAGAGGGTGGAAAGTAAAAGAGACGGGCTTGGCACACACACTGCCTCCCGACGAGCTGTAAAACAACAAGGAAAAGTAGGGGTAAGCATTGCTTTGCTTTCTGTCTTACACCCACCCTTCATCCTGCACAGCTGAGATGTAAATATTAAAACCACAAACACACAGGAGCTCTTAATTGTCCTCCTTCCACTGAAGTAGGCTTTAGTTTGAAGTCACAGAAGATCTCAGAAATTATCTTTTTAAAAAATTAGTGCAGAGAGAAGCACTTCGGTGTCCTGTGGGGAAGGTGGGAGGGAGCCACGTGTATCTTCTTGTATATTCATACCTTAAACTTTGATGCTGTTGAGTGAATTCCTCAACAATTTAAATACTGAGGGAGAAATGCCATGTTTAGTGAGAAATAAAGGATACAACACATTTTGACCAATGACTGATAATAGAAAAGGAGAAAAATCTCAGTGGACTGGGAAAGGTAAAGTTCAAAATCAGGCTAGGTTAAGGCTAAGCCACAAAGACTAGCCTCAAAGCTCTTAAGTCTTTGCAGAGCCTCAGGGTACCAGGTTGGAGTATCAGCATCCAGGTCACAAGAAAAGTGCTGCCTTGTGTTCTGATCAGGTCTGAGATATATCAGAAAGAGGGAAATCAGATAAGGAAGGCCAAGCAGGACAACTTCTCACTCCTGTAAGGTTTCATGCCAAATAGATCTTCCTCAGGCTTTTAAATAGAAAATGCTCTAGTGTCTTGAGATACAATGTGGAGTTCCTGCACAACTGCCAATGTGAGGAAAAGAATGGGATTCTTGTTGAGGAAGGCATGGTACCTCCTTTGGGGAAGGCTTCTGTTTTGATCCATTTCTCATGAGAGAGAGAAGACGACCCCTGCCTACTTTTTTTTTTTCCTGGATACTGTGCTCATCAAATCATTTGGTAGAGCCTGGTGAAAGATAAAGTGGGTATGAAAAATATTGATGTAGGGGCACCTGGGTGGCTCAGTAAGTTAACGTCTGCCTTCGGTGTAGGTCATGATCTTGGGATCCTGGGATCGAGCCGCGCATTGGGCGCCCTGCTCAGCAGAGTCTGCTTCTCCCTCTCCCTCTGCCTCTGTGATCTCTCTCTCTCTCTCTCAAATAAATAAATAAAATATTTTTAAAAATATTTATATAGGTGCTTACATAAGGATATACATTTTTTATTTTTTTACAATATATTTTTTATTTCTTTTCAGCGTAACAGAATTCATAGTCTTTGCACCACACCCAGTGCTCCATGCAATGCGTGCCCTCCATAATACCCACCACCTGGCTCCCCCAACCTCCCACCCACTGCCCCTTCAAAACCCTCAGTTTGTTTTTCAGAGTCCATAGTCTCTCATGGTTCATCTCCCCCTCCAATTTCCCTCAACTCCCTTCTACTCTCCATCTCCCCACACCCTCCATGTTATTTGTTATGCTCCACAAATAAGTGAAACCATATGATAATTGAATCTCTTTGCTTGACTTATTTCATTCAGCATAATCTCTTCCAGTCCCATCCATGTTGCTACAAAAGTTGAGTATTTATCCCTTCTGATGAAGGCATAATACTCCATAGTGTATATGGACCACATCTTTCTTATCCATTCGTCCATTGAAGGGAATCTTGGTTCTTCCCACAGTTTGGCGACCGTGGCCATTGCTGCTATAAACATTGGGGTACAGATGACCCTTCTTTTCACCACATCTGTATCTTTGGGGTAAATACCCAGTAGCGCAATTGCAGAGTCATAGGGAAGCTCTATTTTTAATTTCTTAAGGAATCTCCACACTGTTCTCCAAAGTGGCTGCACCAACTTGCATTCCCATTAACAGTGTAAGAGGGTTCCCCTTTCTCCACCTCCTCTCCAACACACATTGTTTCCTGTCTTGCTAATTTTGGCCATTCTAACTGGTGTAAGGTGGTATCTCATTGTGGTTTTAATTTTAATCTCCCTTATGGCTAGTGATGATGAACATTTTTTCATGTGTCTGATAGCCATTTGTATGTCTTCGTTGGAGAAGTATCTGTTCATATCTTCTGCCCATTTTTTGATGTGATTATCTGTTTTGTGTGTGTTGAGTTTGAGAAGTTCTTTATAGATCCTGGATATCAACCTTTTGTCTGTACTGTCATTTGCAAATATCTTCTCCCATTCTGTGGGTTGCCTCTTTGTTTTGTTGACTGTCTCCTTTGCTGTGCAGAACTTTTGATCTTGATGAAGTCCCAAAAGTTCATTTTTCACTTTTGTTTCCTTTGCCTTTGGAGACATATCTTGAAAGAAGTTGCTGTGGCTGATATCGAGGAGGTTACTGCCTATGTTCTCCTCTAGGATCCTGATGGATTCCTGTCTCACGTTGAGGTCTTTTATCGATTTCAAGATTATCTTTGTGTACGGTGTAAGAGAATGGTCAAGTTTCATTCTTCTACATATAGCTGTCCAATTTTCCCAGCACCATTTATTGAAGAGACTGTCTTTTTTCCACTGGATATTTTTTCCTGCTTTGTCAAAGATTATTTGACCATAGAGCGGAGGGTCCATATCTGGGCTCTCTACTCTGTTCCACTGGTCTATGTGTCTGTTTTTATGCCAGTACCATGCTGTCTTGGTGATCACAGCTTTGTAGTAAAGCTTGAAATCAGGTAACGTGATGCCGCCAGTTTTATTTTTGTTTTTCAACATTTCCTTAGCGATTTGGGGTCTCTTCTAATTCCATACAAATTGTAGGATTACTTGCTCCAGCTCTTTGAAAAATACCGGTGAAATTTTGATCGGAATGGCATTAAAAGTATAAATTGCTCTAGGTAGTGTAGACATTTTAACAATGTTTATTCTTCTGATCCAAGAACATGGAATGGTCTTCCATCTTTTTGTGTCTTCTTCAATTTCTTTCATGAGTGCTCTGTAGTTCCTCAAGTACAGATTCTTTACCTCTTTGGTTAGGTTTATTCCCAGGTATCTTATGGTTCTTGGTTATATAGCAAATGGAATCAATTCTCTAATTTCCCTTTCTGTATTGTCATTGTTAGTGTATAAGAAAGCCACTGATTTCTGTACATTGACTTTGCATCCTGCCACATTACTGAATTGCTGTATGAGTTCTAGTAGTTTGGGGGTGGAGTCTTTTGGGTTTTCCATATAAAGTATCATGTCATCTGCGAAGAGAGAGAGTTTGACTTCTTCCTTGCCAATTTGGATACCTTTTATTTCTCTTTGTTGTCTGATTGCTGTTGCTAGGACTTCTAATACTATGTTGAACAAGAGTGG
>PISX010035243.1:0-13123 GCA_004024625.1 Mellivora capensis
GCATGATACTCCATAGTGTATATAGACCACATCTTCTTTATCCATTCATCCGTTGAGGGGCATCTTGGCTCTTTCCACAGCTTGGCGACCGTGGCCATTGCTGCTATAAACATTGGGGTACAGATGGCCCTTCTTTTCACTACATCTGTATCTTTGGGGTAAATACCCAGTAGTGCAATTGCAGGGTCATAGGAAGATGAACCATGAGAGACTATGGACTCTGAAAAACAACCTGAGGGTTTTGAAGGGGTGGGGGGTGGGAGGTTGGGGGAACTAGGTGGTGGGTAATTGTGGAGGGCACGCATTGCATGGAGCACTGGGTGTGGTGCAAAAAGTATGAATTCTGTTACGCTGAAAAGAAATTTTTTAAAAAATCACATAAATAAAATTATTTGGGAAGTGGCATGTCCATATTAACCAAAAGGTATGGCCTAAATCAGTGAAATGAAATTATCTGTTCTTGTTTAAATTTACCCCATTAATATATACAAGGCTTTGTTTTTTTCTTTTAAAATCTTATCTCCATTGGCTCTATTAATTCACTGGGTAAAAATGCATTGATTGGCATTTCCAACCTTCCCTGTTAATTGGCTGTTCTGATACAACAGCAGAAATAAAGACTGAGACTCAAATTAAAAAAAAAAAAAATCAGGCTTCAGAGAGCAGAACCACCTAGGTTAGAGCCATCTTTTCCTACTGAGTGAGGTAGGCAGGCTAGGCTATCTCCCTGCCTCATTCTCTCATCCCAAAAATATCAGTAATGATAATATCTCCTTCATAGGATTGTTGGAAGATTAAATGGGTTAACACATGTCATGGCTTTCAACAGAGGTTGGCTGTTAGTCAATGTTACCTATTCTCTAGTGGTAAATTCAAAAATATCTTCCAAATTAATCTGGCTTCTGGAAATTTATTTTTAACTCAGTTCCAGTAACGGCAAAGCTAGCCTTAACAGTTTTGCCCTATATGGAGAGTAAACTTAACAAAACCATGTTTAAAACCTTATTTTCTACTTATTTTTTAAAACATGACTTAAAAAACTATTCCAAGGAACTCTACAAAGCTTAATGAATCACTAGTTTATGAAATTGTCATCTCCAGCATCCACTTTGAAAATTAATATATTTGGCTTATTTTAATCTGCTTTGTTTTGATGTGTGACAGTTTCCAAATCTGTTATCTTTCTATCAACAAGAAATACCCAGTGATGCAGATGGCCGACTGGGATTGTCAGAAAACTTGGCTGAAAGATGCCGTGGAAACACGCTCAAAGAAAGCAATGGTGTCTTCATTTTCCAAAAGTATCTTCATGATATGTTGCCATTTTTAAGGGCATTTCAAATCAAGTAGCAATTATAGCTGCCACATTTGACATTTCATAATTAGTAATTTGTATCACAAAACAACACTGGCTCATCAGCTTTTTGTTTCTTTGTGAATTACTCTTTGGGATGCTTTATATAGATAATACAGTGAGCCTCACAATGTAACTAGTTCATCCTTTGAAGCTTAATTTAAAATGTATTTAAAGGATGGTAGAAGCTCATAAATGATGAGCATAGGCATTAAAAATCAATTGCTGATAGAATTTGGGCATAAAATTAATGAGGCAGTTCATGTTTTCTGGTTATTTTTCATCTATTGCATGGAATTTTCCATTAGAAACAGAGTTTAAGGGTCAGCGTGTCATCCATTTATTTTTTCTAGGGACAGTTTTTCTTTCTTCAACTTGTTCTCTTGTAATAGTCTTGGAACAAGCTAAGGTTTTTTCAGCATTATATTGTATATTAAAATACAGTGAACAAACCAGAATAGAAGGCATTAGAAATTAAACAATAAAAAAAAGTGAGGCAAATAAAAGTGAATGGACCTGGAAATAAGTGACCTGTGGGAAAACTATCAAAGTGTTCCTTTTTTTTTTTAACCATTTAGGCAAGTTCTCATTTTGTGGTAGATAATGCATTCCTCATTTCTGAAAGATTATAAAAATAGATTGAATACTTTTAAAAAGCAAGATGGTTGGACGATAACCATGCTGTGTAAAGAATCATAGCCAGCATCAGTTTCTTCCTGGGAAGTCATTAAAAGAGAATTGATTAGCAGGTTTGATATTCTTTGGCATAAATTAGATTTTATTTTGGACAAATCTTGGCTGGAAATGAATTTGAAAATTACAATGTCTTCTGATGTAATTACATTGTCTTCTAGTATAAATCATTTCAGAAATGAAAAGTCTAGTTTTAACAAGAAATGAATGCATATTCTTAGTAGAATTAAATGGAGATCCAAATAGAAACTGAAATGCATATGCATTGCGGACCACAAAGTGGAAAAATATAGGATGCATGGCATCCCCAAAATGCTTATGAGTAGCTGCACATATGACTGTAGGCTAAGTTTGGTACATTTGTTTTAAGGATCTATTTATTTGTAACTTAAGAAATCTCAGGAATTCAAATTTTTTAAAAATGGGGTTTGTTGCAAAACTTTTGTCCATCTGTTCTTGTAGGCAATTAAGAACTTGGGTTATATTTAAATAACATGACTACTGTGTGTTTACTAAGTGGTGGAAATTCTGTCATAGTGAGATGTGTTGGGAAGTTGGGATGAATCTGAACTGGTTTGAATCCTGTTTTATCATTTACTATCTGAGCAACCTTAGGCAAACCTCATCTCTGAACTGGGGATTAAAAAAACTTAACTTGCAAGTTCATGGTAATGATAAAAAAGATAGATGAGAGTGACTTGCTGGTGCTCTGGATTCCTAAAATACTCAAGAAGTAGTGATTTTTAAACTTTGTGGGATATTATTAAAAAGGATGTCTTATGTCCTAAGACAAGCAAGCAGTTTGAATCTATTACTCTTTTCTGTCATACTCCCATGTACTATCCTCAGAAGTCTTAGAACAGTAAATGTGGGTTTGAATCTACCTTCTTTTTATGTATCATGCCTTTTTTTGTTCTGTTTTTCTCCCTTTCTTGCTTTCCTTTGGAATCACTGCGTTGTTTTTTTTTTTTTTTTTAATTCTGTTTCCCCCCCTCTATCCATCTGAAAATGTTCCCTTATTTTATGGGAATAAATCTATGCCATTTTTTACCCCAGAAATTACAAGTTAATTAGTATTTTAACCCTAGCACAGGAAAATACAACCAATATGCTATTATTTGTATATGTTCTTTTATTCATTTTCTCTGTATTTTATACCCCATGAGACTTATTATTACTTGACATAGTCTGTGTTCATTTAACTTCACCCACTTATATATGGCTGTCTTTGGAATTCTTCCTTTCTACAGTCTGCCTTCTAACTGGTGTCATTTTCTGTCCAAAGAATATAATTCCTTCCTTCCTGAAGATCTGCTGTTAGCAAATCCTTTCAGTTTTTGCCTGTAATGTCCTTACAATATCTTCATTCCTGAAGGATATCTTTGCTGGGTATAGATGTTGATTATTATTTTCTCTCAGCATATGTTATATAATTTTTTGTCCTTTGATTTTTTTGTTGTTGCTGTTACTGAAATAGAGCTTATTAGTGTACATTTTCCATTTTGAAGATGCTTAAAAAATGAACTGCTTTAGATTTCTTTGTTTTTTCTGCAATTTCATTAATTGAAATTGAAAGTCTGGATGTAGACTTTTTCCTTTCTTTTTTTTTTTTTAATTTCAACCTGTTCAGAATCCATCACTAAAATAATTCCTTTTTACATCATAGCTAAAGTTATAAGATCATTCCTAGTTAGAACCCCATCTGCAAAAATCTAGTTTTAACCACCATTTTTTATAATTTTAACACCTACTACACTCAAAACAATTTCTTGACTTACAAAATAAAGGAACATTGAAATTTTAAAATTTATTTTCCACCTCTCTTCTGGATGACAGAATGTGAACAGAACACTTGTTACTTTTTTTAGGTTTCTACTCCTACAGGCAGGAGGTTGAAAATTAAGGGTAAATGACTGCCCAAGGATGCAAGAAAAGCAATTGAATGGTTTTATTGAACTCTTTTTGACTACAGAAAGCCTGTTGGGCTGAAAAACATTTTTTTAAAATTTACTGTAACAAGTGTGACTCACCAAGGTGTTGGCAAGTACAACATGGTGTTAAATGATGGAATTCATGTGTTATCCAGAAGGGCCAGATGAAAAGACCTGAGGCAGAGTACTTCCCATGCTTCCAGGATACTCCAAAGCAATTGTGGATCTTGTTGAAATTCTTACCTTAGAAGCCTTTTATCTCGGGCAGGACCAAGCTGTTATCCCTAGTCTATGGTAGGAATGTCTAATTTTAAGTGCCAGAAGAAACTCGGCTGTATCTCTTAATAAAATGGTCTTATTCATAAGTGGCTTCAGTAACTGTATGGAAGGGGAAGAATCATTTCCTAAAGTTGGCCCAGGCATTCTGTTGAAACTTTGTCTTCTTTCAAGAGATAGGGAGAATGGTTCCATGTGAGGAGGGTCTGCATGCATTGGTGTGTTGGTGGTTTTATCCTTCATGGTTCTGTAATCCTCCACAAGGGGAACCTCAGGGACCCTGGATTGAAAAATGGCCTCAAGTTTCTCATATATCTTATATATCCTTGGAGAAATCTCTGTGATTTGGTTGTTATCTAAAATATGCCTTTACCATATATGTTAATTGACAAACTCTTTCCAGATGTCATTTGACCTGTAAGTGTAGTTAAAAGTGAACTTCTACATTTGGTATATGGCCAGTGTAAATAATCTTGCCTCAATGCTGGCTTTACTCTAGCATTTGCTTAAACTACCAGCAAAGCTGGGATATAAAAACAAAGTATTTTGAAGAAGTTTGATATTTAATTAAAATATTTTAAAATTTCCCTTGTGACTTTGACCCAGGATTTACTAAGAAGTTTGTTATTTTATAGTATTTAGGGATTTTTCTAGATGTCTTTTATGATTGATTTTTAATTCATATCTGTTATGGTAATAGAAAATACTTTGAGGACAGCCATTGTATTTTAATGAGACCTTTTTTTTGGCCCAGCATATGTTCTATCTTGGTGAAAATTCTGGGTGCACTTGAAAAGAATATATACTCTGCAGTTATTGAGTGCACTATTCTGAAAATATCACTAAGTCAAGTTTGTTAAAAGTGTTGTTCAGGGGCACCTGGGTGGCTCATTTGGTTAAGTATCCAACTCTTGGTTTTGACTCAGGTCATGCTCTCAGGGTAGTGAGTCTGGCCCTTTGTTGGGCTCCATGCTCAGCACAGAGTCTGCTTGAGATTTTTTCTCCTCCCCCTCCTCCTCCCTCTTCCTTGTCTGTGCATGTTCTCTCTCTCTCTCTCTCTCTCTAAAAATAAAAGAATAAAATAAAAATAATATAAATAAGTCTTTAAAAGTGTTCAAATGTTCTACAATCTTACTGATTATCATCAAGTTATTCTGGCAATTACTGAAAGAGCAGTGTTTAAATCTCCCAATTTGATTGTAGATCTTTACTTTGTTTCTGTCAATTTATGCTTCCAGTATTTTGAATACCTCTGCTATTTGAACACCTCTGTATTTGAACACTTCTGTTATTAGGTGCAAGCACATTTAAGCCCTTTGGATAGGTATGTCTTTTTGTCAATTTGAAACATCTCTATTTCTGAAAATGTTCTTTGTTTCCAAATTTGCATTGTCTGATACTAACATAGCCAAACCAGCCTTCTTATGATTAATATTTGCATCTTTTCCTCATCTTTTTCCTTGAAAACTGTTGGTGTCTTTATATTTAACATATGTTTCTAGTAAACAGCATATTGTTGAATCTTGTTTTTCATCTAGTCAGGTGGTTCTCAACCAGGAGTGATTTTGTTCCCCAGGGCATATTTAGAACTATCTGGAGACAAGTTTGATTATTAAAACTGAAGGGAAATGGTTATACTTCTGGTACCTAGTACTAGAAGCCAGGGATACTGTCTAACATCCTGTAATGCACAGTACACTTTTCTACAACAAAGAATTACATGGTCCAAAATGTCAGTAGTGCTGAGGTTGAGAAACTCTAATTTAGTTTGACAATCTCTGACTTTTTTTTTTTAAGATTTTATTTATTTATTTATATGTCAGAGAGAGCAAGAGAGAGAGAGAGAGAGAACATGCACAAACAGGAAGAGTGGCAAGCAGAGGTGGAGAGAGAAGCAGTCTCCCTGCGGAGCAAGGAGCCTGATGTGGGACTTGATCCCAGGACGCTGGGATCATGGCCTGAGCTGAAGGCAGTGGCTTAACCAACTGAGCCACCCAGACATCCCACAATCTCTGACTTAATTGAAGCAATTAGTCCACTTACATTTAATGTAATTATCAGTAAGGTTAACTTTAAATCTATTATCTTGGTATTTGTCTTCTATTGTCCTATTGGTTCTTTGTTTCTTCCTTCTCCTTTTCTACCTTCTTTTGAATTAATCAAGCTTGTTTTAGCATTTATACCTCCTCTATTAATTTTATTATGCCTCTTTAATATATCTTGTTCTTTGAAATTTTTGTGTATGTATGTATTTACATCATTAGGGCATATAGTTTCCTAGTTTACTCAATGGGTTATAGTCTGCTACTGTCACTGTTTATTTTCAAATCATCTAAGATCTGGCCATTGGGGGTTGCTTTAAGCTGACATATGTGCCTTTTTTAATAGTTACCTCATATTCTTTGAGCACTGATTGCTTTCTGAAGCTAATAGATATTCCAGGCTTATCTTGTTTTTTGCTGCTCCAGCAAAAGTTATAAGAAGTAATCAGTTATTTCTCCAAAGAACCCTGGTTTCTTTTAGTGGAGAATAATATTAAGAAGTCACAACATGGGATCTAGGTCTATTCATTACCTTTGGGGCATTAGCAATTTCAAGCTCTCCTACAGGCAAAGCTAAAAATTATATGAATAAACACACACACATACACACATAAATGTTTAAACATCCTTACTTCTCTATTAATTTCTTTATCAACTACTTTCTCTTCCATCTTAGAGGTAATTCTAGATCTCTCCATTTTCATATTTGCAATTCCCTTTTGAACAGAAAATATGCTTCTATCATCCTTAATATATTTTTATATTTGATAAATCTCTCCTGTGTAACCAATCTTCCATTATCCTCTCTCCCTTATCCTTAGTGTGCCCTTCTTAGCACATACCAGATCACCCCTTTTTGTGGCTCTAACTCATTATGACATACCATGCCATTGACTACACACCCCACCATGAGTGCCATCCAGGAATTTTTTATTTCTAATATATTTATCAGTCCTAGAATATCTATTTTGTTCTGAAATTTCCTCTGTGCCCATTGTATCCACCCTTTCCTGTAAATTCTTGAACACACCTTAGTTTTTTAAAACATTCTTGTCTGCTAGTAATCTACAAGTGTCTCTTGACTGCTTATTCTTTTTTAAAAATGTTTACCTTTTTATTCTCTTTTATTATTTTCATTACAGTACCATTACACAGTGTTGTATTGGTCTCAGGTGTACAATATAGTGATTCAGTACAACAATTCAGTACATCACTCAGTGCTCATCATGATGCTTGTACTCTTAATCCCCTTCACCTATTTCACCCATGCCCCCACCAACCTACTCTGGTAATCATCTGTTTGTTCTCTGTTATTAAGAGTGTTTTTGTATTTGTCTCTTTTTTTTTTCTTCATTTGTTTCTTAATTTCACGTGAGTGAAATCACAGTATTTGTCTTTTTCTGACTTATTTCACTTAACATTATACCTTCTAGATCCATGCATGTTATTGCAAATGGTAAGATTTTATCTTTTATAGCTGAGTAATATTCATGCATAGACACACACACATATAAATATCTATCTATATATCTATATATAGATAGATAAGTATCTATCTATATATAGATATAAATATCTATCTATATGTGTATATATTATATCTTTATCCATTTACCTATTGATGGGCACTTGGACTGCTTCCATAATTTGGCTATTATAAATAATGCTGCAATAAACATAGGGGTGCATATATTTTTTAGAGTAGTGTTTTTGTATTCTTTGGGTAAATACCCAGTAGTGGAATTATACATCATATAGTAGTTCTTTTTTAATTTTCTAAGGAACCTCCTTACTGTTTTCCACAGTGGCTGCACCAGTTTGCATTCCTACCAACAGTGCACGAGGGTTCCTTTTTTTCCCCACATCCTCTCCAATATTTATTGTTTCTTGTGTTTTTGATTTTAGCCATTCTGATGGGTGTGAGGCAATATCTCATTGTGGTTTTGATTTGTATTTCCTTGATGATGAGTGATGTTGAGCTTCTTTTCATGAGTCTGTTGGCCATCTGTATGTCTTCTTTGGAGAAATGTCTATTCATGACTTCTGCCCATTTTAAAATAAGATTATTTGTGGTTTTGGTGTTGAGTTGTATAAGCTCTTCATATATTTTGGATACTAACCCTTTAACAGATACATCAATTGCAAATATCATCTCCCATTCAGTAGGCTTTTTCTTTTGTTGATCATTTCTTTTGCTGTGCAGAAACTGATTTTGATGTAGTTCCACTTGTCTATTTTTGCTTTTGTTTCCCTTGCCTTATAAGACTTTAGAAAAATGTTATGGCCCATGTCAGAGAAATGACTGCTTGTGTTGTTTTCTAGGATTTTTATAGTTGCAGGCCTCACACTGAGATTTTTAATCCATTTTGAATTTATTTTTATGTGTGGTGAAAAAAGTGGTCCAGTTTCATTCCTTTGCATATAGCTTTCCAGTTTTCCCAACAACATTTGTTGAAGAGATTGTCTTTTTCCCATTGCATATTTTTTCCTGCTTTGTTGAAGATTAATTGACTGTATAATCATGGCTTTATTTCTGGGCTCTTTATCTGCTCCATTGATCTAGGTGTCTATTTTTGTGTCACTACTATACTGTTTTGATTACTACAGCTTTATAGTATATCTTGCGATCTGTGATTGTGATATTTCTAGTTTTGTTATTTTTAAAGATTGCTTTGACTGTTTGATGTCTTTTGTGGTTCCATACAAATTTTACGATTATTTGTTCTAGTTTTATGAAAAAATTGCTATTGGTATTTTGATAGGGATCGCATTAAATCTGTAGATTGCTTTGGGTAGTATGGACATGTAAACAAGATTTATTCTCCCAATTCATGAGCATGGAATATCTTTCCATTTGTTTGTGTCATCTTCAATTTCTTTCAACAGTGTTTTATAGTTGTCAGATAGGTCTTTCACCTCTATAGGTAAGTGTATTCCTAGGTATTCTTTTTGGTGCCATTATGAATGAGACTATTTTCTTAATTTCTCTTTCTGCTACTTATTAGTGTATAGAAATGCAATGGATTTCTGTATATTGATTTTGTATCCTGTGGCCTTACTGAATTAATTACTTACTGAATTAATTTATCAGTTCTAGTAGTTTTTTTGGTGGAGTCAATATAGTATCATGCCATCTGCAAATGGTGAAAGTTTTCCTTCTCCCTTACCAATTTGGATGCCCTTCATTCCTTTTTCTTGTCTGATTGCTGTGGCTAGTCCTTCCTGTTGACTGCTTACTCTTGATAATAGGTCCAATTCCTCCCCTCTTGATGTCTGAGAATGTTTAAAAATGTGTTCTGTATTATACTTAAAAGAACAGTGGAGAGTAAAGTGTAAGTTTGTGTCTATTGAGGGAGTGCACACCTTTCATTCTGTTGTGATTAGGGTGAAGAACTTATCCTTCAGAGTTCTCCACAAGTTGATTTGGGCTGTAGATGGGCTGGAGCTGGGCTGGAGCTTTAATTAGATTGAGTTCACCTTCACTTAGCCCTGTCCCTAATTTCCCATGCTGAATCCCTCAAGAGACTGAACAATTTGGTTATTTTAGTGTTTAAACTGGAATAAGAGTTGTTTCACTTTTAGATAGTTAAGATTCAAATGTGATTTCAACTCTGGCGATTGTGATTCACAAAGCTACCTAAATGCTCTTTGTCTCTCAGTCCTCTTCCACTGCCAGTTTCTTGGCAAAAATTTCAGGGCAAGGAGGCATGCTTTTTGAGTCAATCTTTTAATAACCTTTGGGACCCATCTCACCAGCCCACAATATCCTCAAAAGTTCAGCCAGTTTGTTTTCTTCTGCAAAATCTTCTCGTCTATGGCAGTTCCATTTTTAAGTTCCCAGCACTCAAACAGGCATGTATGTGTCCCAGCTATAGAAGCTGCTCCAGGCTCTGCTTGCTTATGTAGAACTCATCTCTCTTTAGATTTATTGCACCTAGACATGCTTGTATATACTACTCTGCAATAGCTCCAATAAATTGTATGCTTATTTTATCTGGAATTTTTCTCATGCTTCCACTGAATCAAAGTTCTTTTGTATTTTACATCCTAACCAGAAGTGGATGTCAATTTCACTGTGTTTTTGTAAAAATGAAATTTATATTTGCTTTAAGTTCAAGATAGTGAACACATGCCTTTGTATCTTCTCCTCCAGTTCCTATTAAATTACTAGTAAAGGAACAAGTACATGGTACCATCAAGATGTAGAGAAAGGGAGGAGCCTTCTCACCAGACCAGTGATTTCAGTACACATCCAGAAGGCAAAATGGATAGAAGAGTATTGAACTGGGGAGCCAGAGTGAAGCAAGCTGTAGCCTAGTAGCTTCACAGAAGATGCTTCTGAGAGGAACCTCTGACCAGTCCAGAGTGATCCCAGAAGGGCTCTAGCATCAAAGATTGCTGGGAAACTAAAGGAGGGGCTAAAAAGTGAGGGTGATATTAGTACAGTTAATAATTGAAGGTCTTTATATTGGCAGTTGCTTCTCTTGGGTATGTTTTTTTTTTTATATTTTATTTATTTATTTGACAGACAGAGATCACAAGTAGGCAGAGAGGCAGGCAGAGAAAGAGAGGAGGAAGCAGGCTCCCTGCTGAGGGGAGAGCCCGATGTGGGGCTTGATCCCAGGACCCTGGGATCATGACCTGAGCCGAAGGCAGAGGCTTTAACCCACTGAGCCACCCAGGCGCCCCTTCTCTTGGGTATGTTTATGAGCTTATAGCCAGGTGTCTGGCCTCTTGACAAAATACTCAAAATAGGTCAGAGAAAGACAAATGCCATTATGACTCACTCATAAAAGTATATCCATCATAAGAGGTGGTTGTGAGGACTTAATGAAATAATGTATACAGAAGTGCTTTGCACAATTCCTAGAACATAAAAAAAAATCGATAGCCATTGTCGTTTTTATTGTGACTGATGAATTAGTTGCTTTATGTAGAAAGAAATCCAAAGGTTAGGTGTTGGAAAAAAAGAGGATTATGTATGGTAGAAGAGAAATAGGTGAGAATGGGTATCAATGTAGGTGGATATGGATTACAAATTAAAATCCTCACCCCATTTTCCTTACTAATACCTTCTTCTGGAGAAGAAGAAATCAATATATGTAATGGCACCCAACTGAAATTCCATATATACAGAAACAAAATTGTTTTGAGAAAATTCATTGTGCTATTTGCGTTTCTAACCCAGAAGACAAAGGATTTCTTGAAAAAAAATCTCTATAGAGTGTCATTAATATCCAATATTATAACTAAAGAATCTTCAATGTCCTGGGGTTAGAAGGATAGAACAAAATACCTGATACAAAAATAAAACTGCTTTGAAGTCTTCTGACTTAAGCAGGATTTACATTAATTTTTAGTTTATCAATACACTGTTGTATCTTAATATAAAAATACTTTTGCTCTACATGGAGTAAACATTGCTGGTCTAGGAAGATATACCATGTTCCTCTCTAATCCTTGGCACACTACTAAAAATCTTCAGTCTTGGGACACCTGAGTGGCTCAGCTGGTTAAGCATCTGCCTTCAGCCCATGTCATGATCCCAGAGTCCTGGGATCAAGTTCTACATCTGACTCCTTGCTCAACAGGGAGCCTGCTTCTCCCCCTACTCATACACATTCTCTCTGTCTCTGACAAATAAATAAATAACATATTTAAAACAAATCTTCAGTTTGGGATAGATCAATATTTATAGGTACAGAACAAACAGTAACAACAAAAATTGACTAAAACTATCTACTTATCCTAATTAAGACTTAAAAATGCTGAGGAGCAAGATGGCGGAGAAGTAGCAGCTGAGACGACATCAGGTAGCAGGAGATCAGCTAGATAGCTTATCAAACCATTGCGAACACCTACAAATCCAACGGGAGATCGAAGAAAGGAAGAACAGCAATACTGGAAACAGGAAATCGACCACTTTCTGGAAGGTAGGACCAGCGGAGAAGTGAACCGAAAGCGACGGGAGGATAGACCGTGGGGGAGGGGCCGGCTCCTGGCCAGCGGCGGAGCAACGGAGCACTAAATCGGGACTTTTAAAAGTCTGCTCCACGGAGGGACATCGGTCCAGAGGCTACACTGGGGTGAAGCCCACGCGGGGTCAGCGTGCTCCCAGGTCCCGCAGGGTCACAGAAGGATCAGGGGTGTCTGAGTGTCGCAGAGCTAGCAGGTATCGGAGCGGGAAGCGGCTACAGAGACAGAGCCAAAGAGTGAGCTCTCAGCTCGGGGTTACCTTGAACCAGCCGCAGGCTGGGTGAGCTCGGAGCGCGGCCAGAGGCGAGGGAGACGTGAGTGGGCCGGGGCTTTTCTCTGAGGAGTGGAGCCCCGAATCTCAGCTCTTCCAGGCCGGAGACTAGGAGGCCGCCATTTTCATTCCCGTCCTCCGGACTCTACGGAAAGTGCTCAGGGAACAAAAGCTCCTGAAAGCGAAACCGAGGGGATTACTTAGCCCGGCCCCTGGTAAGGGTGGTGCAGCTCTGCCTCGGGCAAAGACACTTGAGAATCACTACAACAGGCCCCTCCCCCAGAAGATCAAAAGAAATCCAGCCAAGACCAAGTTCACTTAACAAGGAGAGCAGCGGAACTCCAGAGGAGGAGAAAGCAATGCGCGGAATTCATGGCTTTATCCCCATGATTCTTTAGTCTTGCAGTTAATTCAATTTTTTCTTTAAAGGGCATTTTCCTAGGGTCTTTGCCACCCTTTTAGTATTTTATTTGCTCCTTCATATAATCTTATCTGGAAAAAATGACACGGCGGAAAAACTCACCACAAAAAAAAGAACAAGAGACAGTACCAAAGGCTAGGGACCTAATCAATACAGACA
>PISX010035244.1:0-13122 GCA_004024625.1 Mellivora capensis
TCAGCTTTCTCTCCTTCAACTCATGCATCCCATTGTCAGATTCAGGACTCGTGTATGTACATAACCATTGAGATTGTGAAAACTCTCGTTATTTCAGTGGGTATTTGATGCGGAGACATGTATGTGTCTTCACAGTGAGGCCAACAGATCACCCAAGAAGGGTGTTGATCCAACAGATCAACAGTCACCCAAGAAGATGACTTTCACTGCAAAAAGAGTTTATTATACTCCGAGGTCCCCACAAGAGGGGGTCTGCATGACCAAGGGCCACGTGGAAGTCAGAAGACTAAGGTGGAGAGGCAGAGGGGATGAAGGGAAAATGTGGACAAGGACCTTTCTTGGGTTTCCATGGGACAGAACAGGTGAGGCAGGGTAGGCAGGCTTAGGATTGGCTAGTTTGAACCATGTCATTAGGCTGTAGGGCAGAGGGGCTGTCCTGACCTGCCTGGCCCCTGGCCGGGGCTAGAGCATGAAAGCCCAGCAACCAAGGGGAATGGCTGGGTGTGGAACTTAGCAGCTGCTCAAGAAGAGTCACTGATGGACCTCTAGTTGGAGCCTCAAAACTGGGCCAAGACAAGCTAAAGAAGGCTGTACCTGGTGTGAGGGTGAGGAAGTACAGACTCTCCTTCTGTGGGGAGTGCAGCTCATGCCCTTGGAGGCTGGTTCTTAAATCAGGGAGCTCAGGAAACCCAATGTAGCTGGAGGCCTAGGGCCATCTCATCATGGTTCCTTAGCTGGGAGAGTGCACCCCATAGACAGCCACGACAACATATAATAAACTGGCAGACTCCTGGCTCATGCCATGGGCCAGTGAGGAAGTCAGCAATTTGGAGAAGGTAAAATTTCATTTCAGAGGAAAATTTAATTTCCTCCTGGGTCTTGGCATAAGCCAGAAAGTGTAGAAGGGCTTGGGAGGTGGGAAATGGATTAGCGCACCTCTCCAGAAGAGTGTTTTCTGGTGAGGAAAGACCTGTGTGGGTGTGAGGACTGTCTTCCCTGGGTGGGAGGATGCTGGATCTGTCTAAGGACAGCCTCAGTGACAGCAGGCATCAGCCAAAATGCCGTGTCACTAGCTAAACTCTTCACCAAGTCGAAGAAAGCCATTGGTGCTAGCGCATTCCAAAATAGCTCGCAAAGAACCACATAGTTCCATCTGAAATTCCAAGCTAGACCTAGGAAATCAAGTGTGAAGAGGAAGAAAATGGAAGTCCGATGCTCAAGTCGCATTTTTAGCTTTTTTCATCCGGGACCTACTTATCCATGAGGTACAGCTGACAAAAAGGCTGGACTTGAATTTCTTTTAAAATTATGAGGGAGGGGTGCCTGGGTGGCTCAGTGGGTTAAAGCCTCTGCCTTCGGCTCAGGTCATGATCCCAGGGTCCTGGGATGGAGCCCCGCATTGGGCTCTCTGCTCAGCGGGGAGTCTGCTTCCCTTCCTCTCTCTCTGCCTGCATCTCTGCCTACTTGTGATCTCTGTCAAATAAATAAATAGAATCTTAAAATAAAATAAAATAAAATAAAATTATGAGGGGAAAAAAGTGAATATAAATAATATGACTATATTAAACAACTAGATTTTTATACTAATACAGTCATATGATGGAAATTTTAATACTTTCTAATGGAGGAAATAGTCCATGGTGCAAATATGCTCTCTCAGGCAGTGAGAACGGCCCCAGAATTGCCCCCACCCCCCTCCCCAGACCCTGTGCCATGTGACTCCATGTGGGAAAAAAGGCTGTCCTTTCTATCCAAAAAGGACAAAGGCAAAAAACAACTTTGCACATTAAGGGTTTGGGGATGATCCTGGAGTACCCAGTGTCATCTCCAGGGTCCTCTGAGGACGGAGCAGGCGTGAGAGAGAGAGGGAGGACATGTGACCAGAGAAGCTTTGAACTTGGAGAATGTGGCCACAAGCCAAGCCAGATGGGCATCCTCCAGAAGCTGAAAAAGGAAGATGGTCACTTCTCCCCTGGAGTCCCTTGAAGGGATGCGGCCCCACCAATGCCTGGTTTCACATCAGAGATCTGACCTCCAAAACCGTAGGACCACCAATTTTGGCTGCTTGAAGGTGCTGAGTTTATGGACTTGTCAACAGCTTCCATAAGAAACTGCAACACCCACAAAAGTCGCAAAGTGGTCCCCTCACCTTTGGCAAATCTCTGACATAGTCAGGCTTTAAGTTCTTCCTCTGTCATGGAAGGAGACTGAAGCAAGTCTCGTTTGCACACTCAGATGATTTCAAGGCCAGACAGGTAGCATAACCTGGTGACTCTAGACCCTGGTTAGGAGCAGGAAGGTGGCCTGTGGCATACTGGTCTGGCCTACCCAAACAAAATACATTCAAAGACATGGATGGGAAGGAGTTGTGTGAAGTCTCTCTCAAAGTCCTTACAGAATTTTTGTCTTTTAAAGTTTTTATTTATTTACATGACACACAGAGAGAAAGCACATGTGCAGCACAGAAGCAGGGGGAGGGCAGGCAGAGGAAGAAGAAGGCATCCCATCCTTATAGACTTTTACAAGAGACAGGTCAAACTCTTGAAACTGTAAATAAACTTGGAAAAATGTCACATTATATTAACTAGTAACATATACCAGCTCAAGATCTTATAGTTTCAGGGCACCTGGGTGGCTCATTTGGTTAAACGTCTGCCTTCTGCTTAGGTCATGATCTCAGGGTCCTGGGATTGAGCCTCATGTATGGCTTCCTGCTCAGGGGGGACCCTGCTTCTCCCTCTCCTCCCTGTCTGTGCTCTCTCTTGCTCTTTCTGTCACTAGATGAGCGGTGGGCGCTGCAGACAGACGTCACTGCTGCATTTCCCATCTGAGGGAGGATGGTCTAATGAGGAACTCCAATGTCTCTTTGATACCAGTAAAACCAGTAAAAGGCATCATTGTCGCCTATGAAAAGAACAATCCCTAAAGTCAAAATAATTCTGAAACTGTGTTCTTCAGCATTGTGAAAAAAATTAATAAATTTTTGCTTTAAGGATTTTCCCTCTTTCTTTAGGAAAAGAAATAAGTGGAGTCCAGAGCTAGAAGAGCTGGTCCAAGTGGCTTACTTGGTATTTGCAAGGTATTTTCCCACTAATTAAATTGTGTTATATCTAAGGTTACATCCATAGTCTCCTAACCTATTTGCATTTAAATTTTATTTTTTAAAGATTTATGTATTTATGTATGTATGTATTTATTTATTTGACAGACAGAGATTACAAGTAGGCAGAGAGGCAGGCAGAGAGAGAGGGGGAAACAGGCTCCCCGCTGAGCAGAGAGCCCGATGCGGGGCTCGATCCCAGGACCCCGGGACCATGACCTGAGCCAAAGGCAGAGGCTTTAACCCACTGAGCCACCCAGGCGCCCCTGCATTTAAATTTTAGTAATAGGAATAATAGATATTTTAAACCAATGTGATTTCTCAGATGCCTACAGAAAGCCAATTACTAGTATACATTCCCAGCCAAAATTAAATACAGTGATAAGATATTTTGTTCAGAGAAATAACATAATTAACTCAGAAAATATCTTCTTATATTTTAAAATTTCAATGACAAGTTTGTTTTTCATTGATTTGGAAGATTTTAAAGTTTTTATTTTAAATCCTGGTAGTTAACATATGACGTTCTCTTAGTTTTGGGTGTACAATCTAGTGATTCAAGATCTGGAGGTTTTTTTAATGAAGCCTTTCAGAACTGTGACTTTTTTTAGAATCAGAAAAAAATGGAAAAATGTATTATTAGTGTTTAATTTCAAAATATCTTTGGGAAACATATAGTTCTGCCTCTAGCAAATTTATTTCCATGGTATTTAAAATTCTATAACCAATGAGTGGAAAACCTGAAGTCTCTGACATATGAAGCTGGGCTGTCACTTCAATATCACTACTGAACACAGACCTAGGGCACCAGTTTGCAGAAAATGAATAATAAACATATAACAAGCATTCCTGTGGACAGCAAATATGTTGATATCACAAATGAGACAGTAGAAGGCTTACACTGTGGCAATAGTTGAGAGATGCAGACTTCTAATCGGTGATCAAGCCAAAGATCCACATCAGACAGATATTAACCAAGTGTTCTGTCAACCAAGACACAAG
Source organism: Mellivora capensis (assembly GCA_004024625.1). Lineage (NCBI taxonomy): Eukaryota > Metazoa > Chordata > Mammalia > Carnivora > Mustelidae > Mellivora > Mellivora capensis. The sequence continues at coordinate 4,103 of PISX010035244.1, forward strand.
GAGTCTAGTGCCAAACAAGAACTTAGAGTTCCTGTCCCCATGTGATTATCAACCGCTGGGTAGGACAGCTTAGAAAAGCACATTTAAAAAAAAAAAACCCACAAAATACACAAACTGGTTATTTTAAACCATAAAACGATTTGAAGGTAAGAAATATGGTTTTAATTTAAAAGTCCCTGATGGCTAGTGATGATGAACATTTTTTCATGTGTCTGATAGCCATTTGTATGTCTTCATTGGAGAAGTGTCTGTTCATATCTTCTGCCCATTTTTTGATATGATTATCTGTTTTGCGTGTATTGAGTTTGAGAAGTTCTTTATAGATCCTGGATATCAACCTTTTGTCTGTACTGTCATTTGCAAATATCTTCTCCCATTCCGTGGGTTGCCTCTTTGTTTTGTTGACTAGCATTTGAGAGAAAATTAGAGGATCACATTTGCATAAGAAAAGGCAATATTGGAGCTCAGTGCTGGATGCCAGTTGGAGGCAGTCAAGTCTGGTGGAGGGAGCACATTGTAGATAGAAGGAATAAAAACTGGTGCAAAGAGCCAGGCTTGTTCTAGAAACTGGACAAACCCCAGCATGAATGTGGCAGAGTAAGGACAGGGATGGAAAGCAGCAGAGGTGAGTGGAAACTAGGTCTGGAAGTTTAGGAGCACAAATCAGCGTACTCCTGTAAGAACACTTTGCAAGGCAGGGGAAAGAACCACCTCCAAGCATCAGAAGGGGGGCACCTGGGTGGCCCAATCTGTTGAGCATCTGACTCTTGGTTTCGACTCGGGTCATGATCTCAGGGTCCTGAGATGGAGTCCTGCTTGGGCTCCAAACTCAATGCGGACTCTTCTTGGAATTTTCTCTCCCTCTCCCCCTGTTCATGCACTCTCTCTCTCAAATTAAAAAATATATATCCCTGGGACTCACACAGGGCAGAGAAAAATGCCCGGTCTCTCCAGCCAGCATGGGAAAACTTCAATACATGAGTACTCAGAATAGTTCTCAGTTCTGAAAAGTGGGGAACGCAGCAATTGCGTTCCAATTGCTGGAACTGGAATAAACTACACATTGTCGGACCTCCACCTAAAAAACCTTGAAAGCAAGACCCAAAAGGATAAACTTGTTTTCAAGTAATTTAACAACATCCCAGAACCAAATTCAAGAACATTTATAGAAATACCAAAATATTCAACTCCAAAAAAGTGAAAATTACAATGACTGGCATCCATTAGACATTATTGGGCATGCCAAGAAGAAGGACAATTGAACCACAATGAGAAGGGAAAATAACCATCCATTAACACTGATCCAGAAATGGAGACATTAAAGCATTTTTAAACAAGGAAATTAAGGGGCACCTGGGTGGCTCAGTGGGTTAAGCCTCTGCCTTTGGCTTGGGTCATGATTCCAGGGTCCTGGGATCGAGCCCCACATCGGGCTCTCTGCTCAGCAGGGAGCCTGCTTCCCCCCTCTCTCTATGCCTGCCTCTCTGCCTACTTGTGATCTCTCTCTGCCAAATAAATAAATCAAATCTTTAAAAAATTACCAAATTTTATTTGGCCACGGTTGCCAAACTGTGGAAAGAACCAAGATGCCCTTCAACAGATGAATGGATAAAGAAGATGTGGTCCATATACACTATGGAGTATTATGCCTCCATCAGAAAGGATGAATACCCGACTTTTGTAGCAACATGGACAGGACTGGAAGAGATTATGCTGAGTGAAATAAGTCAAGCGGAGAGAGTCAATTATCATATGGTTTCACTTATTTGCGGAGCATAACAAATAACACGGAGGACATGGGGAGATGGAAAGGAGAAGGGGGTTGAGGGAAATTGGGGGGGGGGAGATGAACCATGAGAGACTATGGACTCTGAAAAACCACCTGAGGGTTTTGAAGGGGCAGGGGGTGGGAAGTTGGGGGAGCCAGGTGGTGGGTATTATGGAAAAAAAAACAAAAAAATTACCAAATTTAAAAAAAAACAAGGAAATTAAAACAGACAGTATAACTATAGTCCATATTTTCGAGAAGCTACAGGAAGGAACCTGTGAATTAGAGGCAGGGAAGGTATATAAAAGATGCAAATCAACTTTCTAGAGATTAAAATGGAAAAAACTCAGATAAAAATTACACAGGATGAGATTAACTGCAGACTAGATATTGCAGGAAAAAAATCAGTGAACTTGAACAAAAAGCAAGGGATCTTATCCCAAAGAAACTCACAAATAAAAATTTTAGAGACTTAGAAAAGAAATGAATACCAAGAGAATGAGAAGACAGACCAAAGAGAGGGAGAAAATATTTTGTAAAGCATGTCTTATAAAAGACTCATATAAAAATATGCAAGGAACTCTTAAGGATCAAACTTAAAAAAAAAATCGAACAACCTGATTTAAAAATGGGCAAAAAAACTTAGTAGATACACCAACAATGAAGATACAAGTACATCAGGTAAGCATATTCAAAGATGTTCAATGTCATACATGGTTAGGGAATTATAACTTCAAACAACAATAAAATACCATAATGCACCTGGTAAAATGCCCCAAATCCAGAACAGTGATGACATCAAATGTTGGTGAGGATAGGAAACCCCAGTAACTCTAGTTACTGCTGGAGGGAACACAAAATAGTATAGCCACTTCAGAAGACAGTTTGGCAGTTTCTCAAAAAAACTATAGACATTTAACATGCAATCTGTCAATCAAACTTTGTGGTATATATTCCAATGAGTTGAAAACCTATATACACACAAATGCTTACACATGAATGTGTGTAGAAATTTTTTATAATTTCCCATAAAATGGCAGCAACCAACATGTCCTTCCTAAGTGAGTGGGCAAAGGAACCATGCTAATACTCCTATAATGGAATATTATTTAGTGATAAAAAACAATGTCCTGCCCAGCCATAAAAAGACATGCAAGAACCTCAGTTGCATATTCCCAAGTGAAAGAACACAATCTAAAAGGGCTACATGCTGTGTGATTCCAACTCTGTGACACTTTGGAAGACAACACTAGAGATACAGTAAAAAGATCAGTGGCTGTCCGAGGTTTAGGAGGAGAGGGGGATGAGTGGATGGAATACAGGGGATTTTGGAGCAGAAACTATGCTGTATGATTATGATGGTGGTTACATGTCATATTAATCAGGGTTCTCCAAAAAAGAAGAACTTGCATGGTGCGTGTGTGTGCACACATACATGCGTGTAATGGGGAATTGACTCACACCACAAGTGTGTGTGTGTGTGTGTGTGTGTGTGCACGCATGTGCATGCATGTAACGGGGAATTGACTCACATCACAATGGAGGCTAAGGAGTCCCACAATTTGCTGCCTGCAAGCTAGAGACCCAAGAAAGCTGGGGTGACTCAGTCCCACACCCAGGACCAGGAGAACCAGTCATGTAGACTCTAGTCCGAGGATCAGGAGATGAGATGAGGTGTCCCGGCTCAATGGTGAAAAGCCAGGGCAAATTCTTCCTTTCTCTGCCTCTTATTCTAATCATGCCCTCAACAGATTAGGTGAGGCCTACCCACACTGGGGAGAGCAACCTATTTTCCCGAGTCCATCAATTTTAATACTAATTTCATCTGGAACACACTCACAGATACACCCAGAAATAATGTTTAATCTGGGCACTGTGTGGCCAGTCAGGTGGGCACATAAAATTAGCCATCACAAATAACAAACCCTGGGTCTACATGACACATGAATCTCCTTAAACCATATTTAACCTCCAATATAGACAATAAGAAGGTCATAATTCTACCTGACTCTAACATGATATAACAATCTGACACTCACAGAAAATGCACCAACCCCATCCTCAGAAAAGGAGGTAAAGTCCTTGAGTAATATAACTTAATGTAAAATCAATAATGCTTATGTACTAGGACATAAAATCAATACATCTTAATGTTATGTGATAATAAGAGAATAACCCCCCCCACACACACACACACGCACACACACATTCATAACAAAGAAAAAAGAGTAAATACCCCAGACAATTGTAGTCCTCATTTCTGTACCTGGTCACATGATTGTAGCTGGTATTGGTGCCTTCTTCCCCTACCCATTCTGTATTCCTTTTACCTTGAGCAGGTACCTCAGCCAGTTTTGGTTCTGCATCTGATGGGGTGACCTGCAGCTTCATTCCTGAATGGTCTGGGTCACTGGCAGTCCTGCCTGGATTGGGTTGTTGTAAGTTTTCTACTGAACCTAATCCCAGAGCATTAGGCTTTGCAAGTGCTGCCTTAAGGGACCCCCTGTATTCTAGATACACACCTCCTCACCTTTAACGTTCAACTTGTAGTCTGCAAATAGTCCCCTTGGTGGTCAGGGCCAATGAAACTGACTTCCCTGACTGTTGATTCAGAGGCATGAGGAGCCACAGTGGCCGAATGGCGCTGTTAACTGATGTTTAAATGGAATTGTTGTGTCTCCCAGTGGAAGCATTCATCTCTTTGGAGCTAAGGCCAGCAGGGCATAAGGTTATGGGAATACTAAAGGCTCGTGAGGGTCACAATGGTCCTACTTCCATTTTGACCTCTTGATTCCTACACCTATGAGCCTTGGCTGTAGAGGAAGCAGCACCGCATATCAGATACTGACTCAGATCACATATGGCTCCCTGGAGAAACCTGGCCCAGGATGAGCTTTGCCTGCAAGTTATAGCTGCCCAGGCAGCACTGTAACCGAGTTTTCAAATTTTGTTGTACTATGAAGCCAACTGCTTCAGGTTAGTAGGGAACATGGGATGATCATGACTTCTACCACTGTGGGCCCATTGCCACACTTGGTATGCTGTGATATGGGTTTCTTTTTCAGGAGCAGTGCTGTGTGGAATACCATGCCAATGGATAAGGCATTCTGTAAGTACAGAGATAATAGTTCTGGCAGAAGTGTTCATGTGGGGAAGACAAATCTGTATCCTGTTACAAGTGTCTATTTCAGTAAGCGCACAGTGCTGCCCCTCCATATGGAAGCTATCCAGTGTTATCAATGCTACTGACCAGCTGGCTTATCACCTGGGGGAGTGGGCCATATTGGAGATGTGCTGGACTCCACTGCTGGAAGATTAAGCACTCCGCAGTGAGCATGGCCAGGTTGGCCTTGGTGAATGGAAGTTCACATTGCTGAGCGCAGGCATAATCTCCATCGTGCCGCCATGGGCACTCTGTCAATAAGCTCCTTGGGCAATGATGAGGGCGACTGGGGAGACAGGCTGACTTGTATCCACAGAACGGATCATCTCATGTACTTGAGTATCAAAATCCTCGTTTGCGGAGGTTATCCTTTGCTGAGAATTCACATGAATACAAATACCTTCACATTTCTGATCCTTTCAGAGAAGTCTACCTGTATTCCTCTTCCCCATATTTCCTTACGATCGATTTTCCAATCCTGTGCCTTTCAGGTCCTCGACTATCCAGCTAAACCATTGGCCACAGCCCACGATCCAGTATAAAACCACATGTCTGGCTATTTCCCCTTCTAGGAATTTATCTTTCAACCAGGTGAACTGCCTGAAGTTTTGTCCACAGGGAGGATTCTCTTCACCACAGTCCCACAAGGATGTCCCAGAGAGGGTCTGTTGTGCTGTGGCAGCCCACTGTTGGGTCTGTAGAGTAAGCAGAACCATCTGTAAAGCATGAATGCAGCTTCCCTTCCTTTGTCAATGAATCGTAGGGAACTCCTTGAGAGGCCCTATGTGCACACGGAGAGAGAAAGCAGCATAGCAGGAGTGGGGACCATTGGTATTTGGGTCACATCTCCGTGTCACTTATGTGTGCCCCCAAGACCTGCTCTGTACTGATCATATATATATGCTACTCCCCTTGGATGATGGGGTGCTGTTGCACAAGCCCCAATGTGTGGCTTCATAAAGTAGTGCTCAGTTCATGTTGGACAGCTGAGGTCACCCGGTAACTTAGTGGTCATGGTCAAGTGTTTAGTCTCTTGGCCCAGAAGCTGGCAAAGAGCTATTTCTCAGAAGGAGAGTAGCTATCTAGTGGATGATAGAAGGGCCTTGCTCCAAAATCCTTAAGTCTTGTTCTTTGATGCACCTAGAAGGGCCTTCCTAAGGCTCTGAACTGCAACCCTATCTGCCACTGGCTCTTCGAGCACCATACAGCCCAAATGGAGCATCACAGGCCCAAGCAGCTGACCAGCTCAGACAGCAGCTTGGACCTCCTGCAGACCCTTCTCTTGTTCTCGGTCTCACTCCAAACTAACAGCTCTTTGTGTGGCTCAGCAACAAGGCATGAGTTACATATTCAAATGAGGAAAACGTAGCCTCCAAAATCCAAAGAAGGCCCCCCCAGGTATCACACCTCTTTCATGGTTATGGAAGGAGTTAGATATAATAAAAACTTGCCTTCATCTGAGAAGGGATCTCTTATTATGCCCCACACCACTGGACCTCTAGAAATCTCACCGAGGTAAAAGTCCTCTTCATTTTGTTCCATTTATTTCCCACTTCTGACACACAAAGTCTCTCATGAATCTAGAGTAGTAAGTTACTACTTGTTTCTCATGAGATTCAGTAAACGTAATGTCATCAGCACAATGGGCTAGTGTGATGTCCTGTGGAAGGTAGAGGCCATCAAGGCCCCTGAGAACTAAATGAGGTTGGAGAGTTTATACACCCTGAGGTAGGTCAGTGAAGATGCATCATTCGCTTTGCATCTTTTTCCATCTTTCCATCTGATGTACAGGTATGGAGGTAGAGACATCAGCCGGATCAGTGGCTCCCTGCTGGGTACCAGAGGTTGCGGGAAACCACTCAAGCAATGAAGCCACATCTGCTACGGCAGCTGCCTTATGGAATCACTGTCTGGTTAAGGACATAATAATCTACTGCCATTCTCCAAGCCACATAGAATGTCCTTGATGGGTGCGCAGACCCCTCCCCCAGTAGCTCCAGGAATGTAGTGGTTCTCTTGCTTTTCTACTTTTCCAGGTAGATGCAGTGGTTCTAATGGCTCCCACTTGGCCTCTCCTGCAGCTGTAGAGTCACTTCCCAGGTCAGGGGACAAAGATAAGGATTCTGCGAGCTGCTAAGTTATGTCGATTCCAAATATATCTTCCAGAAGTGGGGGAATAACCAGGAATAGTCGCAAAATAAAACCAAAGCAAGCAGAAGGAAGGGAATAAAAAAAGCAGAAGTGAATAAGATGGAAAAAAGAAAAATAGAGAAAAGCAAAGGAAATAAGCTGATTCTTTGAAAAGATCAGTAAAATGGACAAACTTCTAGTAACTGGTGAAAAGACAGAGAGAACGAGAGAGAGCTCTCAAATTATCCATATCTGGAATTTGGGGCATCACTACAGACCCTGAAGACATGACAATGGTAGTAAGAAAATTCTGTGAACGATTCCACCCACATACATTTGATAATTTAGAGAAAATAGACCAATTCTCAATAAACCCCCAACTAAATGAGAAATTCTCACAACTGATCCAATATAGGACACATCATTCAAATAGCCCGAAATCTATTAAAGATATTTAATCCATAATTGAAAAAACTTCCAAAACCAAAATCTCCTGGCCCAGATGTTTTCACTGGAGAATTCTACCAATATTTATAGACGAATTAGCACCAATCTACAAAATCCCTTCCAGAAAGTTGAAGAGGGACAGTTCCCAATTCATCTTATAAAGGTCATATTACCTTGATGTGAGAAACAGACTCTTCACTCTGGGGAACACATGGATGATCACCGGAGGGGAGAGGTTGGGGCGTGTGGACGAAGCAGGGGTGGGGATGAAGGCGTGCACTGTGATGAGCACCAGGTGTTGTATGGGACTGTCAAATCACTGCATGTACACCTGAAACTAATATAACACTGCATGTTAACTAAATGAAATTTAAATACAATTAAAAAAACAGACTGTACAAACAAGGAAAACTGTAGATCCATGAGCTTGTAAACATAGATGTACAAATCCTTAACAAAACCTTAGCAAGTAAAATTTGACAATATAGCAAAAGAATTGTACACTGCGTCCAAGTGGGGTTTGTGCCGGTGATTGCATGCCTAGGCATCTGTCCAAGGGAAATTACACCTTAATCCCTGCACTCATTGGCACATCATTGTTTATGGCAGCTTCATTTGTAATAGCTTTAAACTGGAATCAACCAATTTTTTTAGAAACTTTTTAGAATAAGCAAATGGTTAAGCAAAGCGTAGCATATCAATACTGTGGACCACTATTCCACAGTCAAATTCATGGACAGTTGCTATGTGCAGGTACTCTGATGGATCTCAAAGACATGAAGCTGAATGAAAAAAGCTCATCTTAGAGTTGGCTTTTTAAGGGCACGTAGTGTATGAGTACATTTATGTAGCATTCTTGAAATGAAAAAAAAATGGCAAAAAAAAAAGGAGACAGGTAAGTGATTGGCGGTTTGTAGGGCTGGTGGATGGGGTGGGCTGAAGAGGAGGTGTGTGTGGCTGGGAAAGGGAGGCAGGGGGAAGATCTTTGTGGTGATGGATCAAATGTGTACCCAGATTTCGGTGAAGGCTATACACGTCATCAGTGTGCTGTACCAATGTCAGTCTCCTGGTTCTGACAGTGTTCTATTGTTAGTAAGATGTAACCAGTTGGGAAAACTGAATGAAGATTACATCGAGGCTTTTTGTTTTACTTTTGCAACTTTCTGGTGATCTCTAAGTATTTCAAAACAAAACACTATATAAAGTAACGTGCTAAAATAGGAAAAAGCCTGTATAGAAGTGTTGGGTGTTTTTTTTTTTTTTTTGAGAATGCTCACTTGTTCAAGACATTTCATGTTTAAGGCAGTCATTTTATCATTGGTAACATAATAAGAGAAGCATGATTTTTATAAGGAGACTATATTTCAGGGAGAATTTAATGTAACTTTTGACACACTGCATTAGAAATATTACTCTGCTGAATAATATTAGCTCACTTTTGAGACAGGTTAACCATGTGCACATAAATCTAGTAATCGATGAGTAATGTTCGGACAGAAAAGCACTCTCTTA
>PISX010035245.1:0-13130 GCA_004024625.1 Mellivora capensis
AAAGAACAAATAATCCAATCAAGAAATGGGCAGAGGACATGAACAGACATTTCTGCAAAGAAGATATCCAGATGGCCATCAATATTGAAAAGATGGCCTTTTCAATATTCCTTTGGCAATTCGAGGTCTTTTCTGGTTCCTTATAAATTTTAGGATTATTTGTTCCATTTATTTGAATAAAATGGATGGGATTTTGATAGGGATTGCATTAAATGTGTAGATTGCTTTAGGTAGCATGAAAAAGACACATGAAAAAATGCTCCACATCACTCGGCATCAGGGAAATACAAATCAAAACCACAATGAGATACCACCTCCCACCAGTCAGAATGGCTAAAATTAACAAGTCAGGAAATGACAAATGCTGGCGAGGATGCGGAGAAAGGGGAACCTTTCTACACTGTTGGTGGGAATGCAAGCTGGTGCACCCATTCTGGAAAACAGTATTGGAGGTTACTCAAAAAGTTGAAAATAGAGCAACCCTATTGCCTAGTAATTGCACTACTGGGTATTTATCCTAAAGATACAAATGTAGTGATCTGAAGGGGCAAATGCACCCGAATGTTTATAGCAGCAATGTCCATTATAGCCAAACTACGGAAAGAACCTAGATGTTCAACAGATGAACTGATGAAGATGTGATATATATGTATGTATGTAAGTATTTGTGTATATATTTGTGTGTGTGTGATGGAATACTATGCAGCCATCAAAAGTCTTGTCATTTCCAGTGACATGGATGGAAGTAGAAGATATTATACTAAGATAAATAAGTCAAGCAGAGAAAGACAATTACCATTTGATGTCTCTGATATGAGGAATATGAGAAGCAGGGCCGGGGGTGGTTGTAGGGGGGAAGGGAGAAATAAAATGAAACAAGATGGGATCAGGTAAGACACAACCCATAAGAGACTCTCTCTTTTTTTTAAAGATTTTATTTATTTATTTGACAGAGAGAGATCACAAGTAGGCAGAGAGTCGGGCAGAGAAAGAGAGAGAGAGAGAGAGATGAAAGCAGGACCCCTGCTGAGCAGAGAGCCCGATGTGGGACTCGATCCCAGGACTCTAGGATCATGACCCAAGCCGAAGGCAGAGGCTTAACCCACTTAGCCACCCAGGCGCCCCCCATAAGAGACTCTTAATCTCAGGAAACAAACTGAGGGTTGCTGGAGTGGAGGGGGGTGGGAGGAATGCAGTGACTGGGTTATGGACACTGAGGAGGGTATGTGCTATGGTCAATGCTGTTAACTGTGTAAGGCTGATTATTCATAGACCAGTACCCCTGAAGCAAATAATACATTATATATTAATTTAAAAAATGTCTACAGTAAAAAATATCATTATCCACCATGCAATCATGATATCCACAAGACCTATTCTTTATCAGGATCCATGGAGCAGTTTAAGAGATTCTCTCCTAACCCTTGGACACTGTTGGTGGGAATGTAAATTGGTGCAGTCTCTGTGGAAAACAGTATGGAGGATCCTCAAAAAATTAAACATAAAAATACCATGTGATCCATGGGTATTTACCTAAATAAAGCAAAAGTACTAATCTGAAAAGATATATGCACCCTTATGTTTATTGCAGTATTATTTACAATAGTCAAGATATGGATGCAGCCCAAGTGTCAACAGAAAAATGAAAGGATAAAGATGTGGTGTATATATACAGTGGACTATTAGTTGGCCATAAAAATGGATGAGATCTTGCATTTGCAACAACATGGATGGATGTAGAGAATATTACAAGTAGTGAAAAAAACCAGACAAATATAAATACCATATGGTTTCATTTATTTGTGGGATCTAAACAAACAAACAAGTAGTAAATAAACAAAAAGCAAAAACACTCAGAAATACAGAGAACAAGCTGTTGGTTGCTAGAGGAAGTGGATGGAGAGAGGGGCAATATAGGTGAAGAGGAGTGAGAGGCATAGGCTTCCAGTTATGAAATGAATAAATCATGGGGATAAAAGGTACAACATAAGGATACAGTCAATGGTATAATTATAACAGTATTGTATATTATAATACACCATAGCATAATATATAGGCTTGTTGAATCACTATGTTATATACCTGAAACTAATGCAACATTGTGTTACAACTATACTTCAATTTAAAAAAAGCATTGTGAATTAGTAATTATTGAGGAATTATTGAATTATGTGAATTAAAGGAATAGAAAATCTTAGGGAAAAAAAGGGAGAGAGAGAGAGAGAGAGAGAGAGAGAGATTGATTCTCTCCTCAATGCAGCTGGGCATAAGACCTATTTCCTGAGTCTTCCAGAGTGAAAATCCAGCAACATGACACTTCCCATATTGATAAACTGAGAATGAATTTACCTTGGTCATCTCAAAAAAAAAAAAATCATTTTAAAGAGTAACACTAGTATATGTGAAAGTTTTTGTTTAATCAATCTCCTAAATATGCATAAAATTCACAGAACGTTTAGAATAATACCTCCTAGATAATCAAGGGAAATGAGTGCCAATGATATTTACCAATTTCCTACTATGTACTAGGCATATTAACCTGGACTGAATGAAGTCAAATACAGTAATATAACACCATTAGGGCCTCAAAAGTGGTCATCCTCCATACTGATAAATCATTGAAATCATTGTTGCAAATGTAAGGGAAATATATATGACAAAGTGTGTTGAGATAAATGCTCACGTCTGTGTGTATGTGCATGTGTGTATCTGTTATAGTTTTTTGTGGAACTATGCCAGCTATTTAGGGCACATGTTATAGCATATGATGATGAAAATAAGATTAAATAATAGTAGTTAAATTAGAATCATAATATTATGTCATATTTAAAAATAATAATAACAATTGGAGAATATCATTGAGAAGAGAAAGAGACCAGAGTAGACAGAAACTAGAAAATTTTAACTATGGTATTATGTGGGAGCTGAGGGCAAGTCATGGAGATGCAGATGGATAAGAGAAGAAGCCTACGGTGAAAGTCTCCATTTTAAAAGTAGAAATCATTCTAAATACATTCAATAAGCCAAATATTGGATAGCTTGAAGAATCTCATAACATTCCAACCAACTATCTGGAAAAAAAAAATCTGAGAATATACTTTATAGGCCTTTGGAGAAATGTTGTCAACCCAGCATTATGGCCAACAAATGGTAATTATCAAGAGTTTAAAACAGAGAAGAGGAGAGAAGTAAAGAATAACCACAAAAACAGATATTTTTCAAAACAAATTTTGAAAAAAAAAAACCAGATACTAAAAGCTTCAAAATATGTCTTCACTATTATGTAGACTTAAAAAAAAAAGGAAAAAAAAAACAAGAATGAATAAACAGATTAAGAAAAAGCAGAATCAGACCTATAAATATGAGAACAAAGTGATGGCTGCCAGAGAGAGGGAATGGGGAGTATGGCCAAATGGGTGAAAAGGAGTGAGAAATACAGGATTTAAGTTATGGAATGAATAAATCATGGGAATAAAAGGCACAGCAAGGGAATATAATCAATGTTATTATAGTAGCATTTATATGGAGAGTAATAGTAGATACATTGTGGAGAGCATAGCATAATGCATAAACATATTAAATCACTATATTATACACCTGAAACTAATGTAACATTGTGTGTCAACTACACTCAAAATTTTTTTAGAAAAGAATTCATGGGAGAGAGGCAAGATGGCAGAGGAGTAGCCAACTGAAATGACATCAGATCCCAGGAGTTCAGCTAGATAGGTAGCAAACCATTCCAAACACCTATAAACTCAACAGGAGATAGAAGAGAAGAAGAGTAGCAATTCAAGGAACAGAAAATTGACCACTATATGAAAGATAGGACATGTGGAGAAGTGAATCCAAAGCAACAGGAAGATAGACAGCATGGGGCGGGGCTGGCTACCAGCAAGCGGCAGACCAGTGCAACACAAAATCAGAACTTTTAGAAGTCTGCTCCACTGAGGGACATTGGTCCAGAGGCTAAATGGGGGTGGAGACCAGGGGGTGGACCTGGTCTCAGGTCCCACAGGGTCACAGAAAGATCAGGGGTGTCTAAGTGCGGCAGAGCTGCCAGGTAATGGTGCAGGGAAGTGGCTGCAGAGACGGAGCTAAAGAGTGAGCTTTCAGATTGGGGTTACCTTAAACTGTGATCCAAGGCACAGTCGGACCACTGCTCTTCGAGCAGGGACTCCACAACTAGCAGATCCAGGAAGATTCACATTCCTGCTCCAGGAAGAGCAGTGTGGCAGGAATCTGCTAGGTTTGGAGATTCCAAACAGGGCTGTGCACCAGAGATAGAAAGGTTCAGTCACAGGCCAGGTGAGCTGGGAGCGCTGAAGACCATGGGAGTGACTGACAGCTTTTCTCTGAGGGCGCACTAAGGAGTGGGGTCCCAAGCTCTCGGCTCCTCTAGGCTGGACACTGGGAGGCCGCCATTTTTGTTTCTGTACTCCAGAGCTCTACGGAAACCTTTCAGGGAAAAAACTCCGAGAGCAAACTGAGCAAATTACTTAGCCTGGTCCCTGGCAAGGGCTGTGCAACTCCACCTCGGGCAAAGACATTTAAGAACCACTGCAGTAGGCCTCTCCCCCAGAAGATAAGCAAGAACATCCAGCTAAGACCAAGCTCACAGATCAAGAACAGCTGAACTCCAGAGCTAGGGGAATGCAACTCATAGAATTCATGGCTTTTTCCCCATGATCCTTTAGTCCTGCAAAGCTAAAGTATTAATTTTATTTTTTTCTTATTCTATTTTTATAACTTTTCCTCTTTCCTCTTTTAACATTTCTTAGCTAGTTTATCTTAACAATACCTTTCTAAAAAAAAACCAACTTTTTAAACCTTCATTGTAATAGTCATATTTTATCTCTTCATTGTATTTAAACTTATTTTTTGTATACATATAGTTTTTTTTTTTTTCCTAAAACATTTTGGGATACAATTTCTTCTACTAGATCAAAATATACCCTAAATCTATCACAGGGCTTTGTTCTGGTCTCTGGCCTAAGCACATTCCCTCTTATTTTTTCTTTTTTCTTTTTCTTTTTCCAACCAATTTATCTTTTCAATTCCTTTCTTAGAATTTTTTTTTTAATTTTCATCTTTATAGTCATATTTCACCCCTTCATCTTGTTTAGCCTTATTTTTGTATGTATATAAGTTTTTCTTTCTTTAAAAATTTGGGAGGTAATTTCTTCTAAAAGAACAAAATACACCCAAAATCAATTGGGTGGATCTAAACTACTTATCAGTCTAACATATATATATATATATATATATATATATATATATATATATATATATATATATGTATATATATATATACATATATATATATATTTAATATTTACTTTCCTCCCTTTCTTCTACCCCCAGTTTTGGATCTCTTCTGATTTGGTTAGCATATATTTTTCTGAGGTCTTTGCCACCCTTTTAGTATTTCTATTCTCTTGTTCGCATATTCTTATCTGGATAAAATTCTTATCTGGATAAAAGGCAGAAAACACATCATGAAAAAAAGAAGAGGCAGTACTGACGCTAGGGACCTAATCAATACAGACAATGGAGTTCAGAACAACGATTTTCAAGGTGCTAGCTGGGCTCAAAAAAGGCATGGAATATATTAGAGTAAATCTGTCTGGAGAAATAAAATCCCTTTCTGGTGGAATAAAAGAACCAAAATCTAACCATGTTGAAATAAAAAGAGCTATTAATGAGGACTCAAAAATGGAAGCTCTTACTACTAGGATAAATGAGGCAGAAGAGAGAATTAGTGATATAGAAGACCAAATGACAGAATAAAGCAGCTGAGCAAAAGAGAGACAAACAACTACTGGACCATGAAGGGAGAATTCAAGAGATAAGTGCTACCGTAAGATGAAACAGTATTAGAATAATTGGGATTCCAGAAAAAGAAAGCGAGAGAGAGGCAGAAGGTATACTGGAGCAAATTATAGTAGAGAATTTCCCTAATATGGCAAAGGGAACAAACATCGAAATCCAGGAGGCACAAAGAATCCCCCTCAAAATCAATAAAAATAGGTCCACACCCCGTCATCTAATAGTAAAACTTACAAGTCTTAGTGACAAAGAGAAAATCCTGAAGGCAGCCCAGGACAAGATGTCTGTAACATACAGTGGTGGAACTATCAGATTGGCCGCAGACTTATCCACAGAGACCTGGCAGGCCAGAAAGAACTGGCATGATATATTCAGTGCATGAAATAAGAAAAACATACAGCCAAGAATACTATTTCCAACTAGGCTATCATTGAAACTAGAAGGAGAGATAAAAAAGATTCCAGGACAAACAAAAATTAAAAGAATTTGCAAGCACCAAACCATCCCTGCAGGAAATGGGCTAAATGCCCCAATCAAAACACACAGGGTATCAGAATGGATAAAAAAACAAAACGCATCAATATGCTTCCTAAAAGAAACTCATTTTAGACCCAAAAACACCTCCAGATTTAAAGTGAGGGGTGGAAAACAATTTACCAAGCTAATGGACACCAGAAGAAAGCTGGGGTGGCAATCCTTATATCGGACAAATTAGATTGTGAGGCAAAAACTATAATAGGAGATGAAGAAGGATACTATATCATACTCAAAGGGTCTGTCTAACAAGAAGATCTAACATTTTTAAATATCTATGCCTGTAACATGGGAGCATCCAACTATATAAACCAATTAATAACAAAGTGAAAGAAACACATTGACAATAGTACAATAATAGGAGGAGATTTTAACACACCCCCTCACTGAAATGTACAGATTATCCAAGCAAAAGATCAACAAAGAAATAAAGGCCTTAAAAGACACTAGGCCAGATGGACAGATATATTCAGAACATTCCATCCCAAAGCAACAGAATACACATTCTTCTCTAGTGCACATGGAACATTCTCCAGAATAGAGCACATCCTGGGTCACAAATAAGGTCTCAACCAGTACCAAAAGATTGAGATCATTCCCTGCATATTTTCAGACCACAATGCTCTGAAGCTACAATCAATCACAAGAGGAAAGTTGGAAAGAACCCAAATACATGGAGGATAAAGAGCATCCTACTAAAGAATGAATGGATCAACCAGGAAATTAAGGAAGAATTGAAAAAAACTCATGGAAACAAATGATAATGAAAAGACAGTTGTTCAAAATCTGTGGGACGCAGCAAAGGCAGTCCTGAGAGGAAAGTATATAGTGGTGCAAGTCTTTCTCAAGAAACAAGAAAGGTCTCAAATATACAACCTAACCCTATACCTAAAGGAGCTGGAGAAAGAACAGCAAAGAAAGCCTTAACTCAGCAGGAAAGGAGAAATCATAAAGATCAGAGCAGAAATCAATGAAATTGAAACCAAAAGAACAGTAGAACAGATCAATGAAACCAGGAGTTGGTTCTTTGAAAGAATTAATAAGATTGATAAACCCCTGGCCAGACTTATCAAAAAGAAAAGAGAAAGGACCAAATTAATAAAATCGTGAACAAAAGAGGAGAGATCACAACCAACACCAAAGAAATACAAACAATTGTAAGAACCTATTATGAGCATCTACGCCAGCAAATTTGACAATCTGGAAGAAATGGAGCATTCCTAGAGAAGTTTAAACTACCAAAACTGAACCAGGAAGAAATAGAAAACCTGAACAGAACCACAACCAGTAAGGAGATTGAAGCAGTTATCAAAAATCTCCCCCCAAAAAAGAGCTCAGGGCCAGAAGGCTTCCCAGGGGAATTCTACCAAACATTGAGAGAAGAATTAATACCTCTTCTCCTGAAACTGTTCCAAAACACAGAAATGGAAGGAAAACTTCCAAACTCATTTTATGAGGCCAGCTTTACCTTGATCCCAAAACCAGACAAAGACCCCACCAAAATGGAGAATTATAGTCCAATATCCTCGATGAACACAGACGTGAAAATTCTCACCAAAATACTAGCCAACAGGATCCAACAGTACATTAAAAGTACCATTCATGGGGTGGGGTAATGGACATTGGGGAGGGTATGTGCTATGGTTAGTGCTGTGAAGTGTGTAAACCTGGCGATTCACAGACATGTACCCCTGGGGATAAAAATATGTTTATAAAAAAAAAAAGTACCATTCACCATGACCATGTGGGATATATTCCTGGGCTGCAAGGTTGGTTCAACATCCACAAATCAATCACTCTGATACAATACATTAATAAAAGAAAGAACAAAAACCATACGATACTCTCAATAGATGCTGAAAAAGCATTTGACAAAGTACAGCATCCTTTCTTGATCAAAAATCTTCAAAGTGTAGGGGTAGAGGGTACATACCTCAATTTCATCAAAGCCTTCTATGAAATGCCAACAGCAGATATCATTCTCAGTGGGGAAAAACAGAGCTTTTCACCCAAGGTCAGGAACATGGCAGGGATGTCCACTATCACCACTGCTATTCAACATAGTACTAGGAGTCCTACCCTTGGCCATCAGACAATAAAATGAAACAAAGGAATCCAAATTGGCAAAAAAGAAGTCAAACTCTCACTCTTTGTAGATGATATCATACTTTATGTGGAAAACCCAAAAGAATCCACTCCAAAACTACTAGAACTCATCCAGGAATTCAGTAAAGAGGCAGAATATAAAATCAATGCACAGAAATCAGCTGCATTTCTATACACCAACACCAAGACTGAAGAAAGAGAAATTAAGGAGTCGATCCCATTTACAATTGCACCCAAAACCGTAAGATACCTAGGAATAAACCTATCCAAAGAGGCAAAGAATCTGCACTCAGAAAACTATAAAGTAGTCATGAAAGAAATGGAGGAAGACACAGAGAAACAGAAACACGTTCCATGCTCATGGGTTGGAAGAATAAATATTGTGAAAATGTCCATGCCACCTAAAGCAATCTACACATTTAATGCAATCCCTATCAAAATCCCATCCATTTTTTTCCAAAGAAATAGAAAAAATAATCCTAAAATTTATATGGAACAATAATGGACCCTGAATAGCCAGAAGAAGGTTGAAAAAGAAAGCCACAGTTGGTGGCATCACAATTCCAGACTTCAAGCTCTATTACAAAGCTGTCATCAAGACAGTATGGTACTGGCACTAAGATAGACACATAGATCAACTGAACAGAGTAGAGTGCTCAGAAATGGACCCTCAACTGTGTGGTCAACTAATCTTCGACAAAGCAGGAAAGAATGTCCAGTGCAAAAAAGACAATCTCTTCAACAAATGGTGTTCAGAAAATTGGACAATCATATGCAGAAGAATGAAACTGAACCACTTTCTTCCTCCACACACAAAAATAGACTCAAAATGGATGAAAGACCTCAATGTGAGACAGGAATCCATCAAATTCCTTGAGGAGAGCACAGGCAGCAACCTCTTCGACCCTAGCTGCAGCCACTTCTTCCTATAACCATCGCCAAAGACAAGGGAAGCAAGGGCAAAAATGAACTATTGGGACTTCATCAAGATCAAAAGCTTTTGCACAGCAAAGGAAACAGTCAACAAAACCAAAAGACAACCGACAGAATGGGAGAAGCTATTCGCAAATGACATATCAGATAAAGGGCTAGTATCCACAAATCTATAAAGAACTAATAAAACTCAACACCCAAGGAACAAAGAATCCAATTAAGAAATGGGCGAGGACATGAACATTTTTGCGAAGAAGACATCCAAAGGTCCAACGGAGGCATGAAAAATTGTTCAACATCACTTGGCATCAGGGAAATAGAAATCAAAACCACAATAAGATACCACCTCACAGTAGTCAGAATGGCTAAAATTAACAAGTCAAGAAATGAAAGATGTTGGAGAGGATGTGGAGAAAGGGGAACTCTCCTACACTGTTGGTGGGGATGCAAGCTGGTGCAGCCACTCTGGAAAACCACATGAAGTTTCCTCAAAAAAATTGAAAATAGAGCTACCCTATTGCCTAGTAATTGCACTACTGGGTATTTATCCTAAAGATCCAAATGCAGTGATCTGAAGGGGCATGTGCACCCAAATGTTTATAATAGCAATGTCCACAACTGTGGAAAATTCAAACTATGACAGTGTCAAACTATGGAAAAACCTAGATGTCCATCAATAGATGAATGAATAAAGAAGATGTGTTATATATATACAATGGAATACAATGCAGCCATCAAGAGAAATGAAATCTTGCCATTTGCAATGACATGGATGGAACTAGAGGGTGTTATGCTGAGTGAAATAAGTCATTCAGAGAAAGACAATTATCATATGGTCTCTGTGATATGAGGAATTTGAGAGGTGGGGCGGGTTAGAAGTAGGGAAGGGAAAAATGAAACAAGATGGGATAGGGAGGGAGACAAACCATAAGAAACTGTTAATCTGACAAAACAAACTGAGGGTTGCCAGGGGAAGATGGGTATGGAGAGGCTGTTGGGTTATGGACATTGGGGAGGGTATGTGCTATGGTGAGTGCTGTGAAGTGTGTAAGCCTGACAATTCACAGACCTGTACCTCCTGGGGCAAATAATATATTATATGTTAATAAAAATTTTTAAATGAATAAAAATAAATCACACACACACAAAATTTGAAACAGACAAAAAACTTTAAAAATAATAAGGATAAAATATTAAGACAAAAAGTAACACAAGGGTATTTCTTTTATTCAGTTCTCTCTTTTTAAAAAAGATTTTATTTATTTATTTGACAGAGAGAGAGCAATATCACAGGTAGGCACTGAGGCAGGCAGAGAGAGAGGGGGAAGTAGGCTCACTGCTGATCAGAGAGCCTGATGCGGAGCTTGATAGTAGGACCCTGAGATCATGACCTGAGCCAAAGGCAGAGGCTTTGACCTGAGCCACCCAGGTGCCCCTAATCAGTTATCTTAAGACATTATTTTCAAACCTTGCCTCATTATAGTAGTATTCTTGTAGGTATATCCACATTTGTCAACACTGTTATTAAAAATATTTGGAATTCCTAATTCCAAATTTAGCTTATGTAGTGCAGAGCAAAACAGTATTTCTTAAGTTTCATCAGAGTAGAATGATACTTCTCTGGTCAAATAGAGATGGTAGACCATTATGTGCCAATGAAAATCATTTTATAAGAAGAATCGGGAGCAGTATTAAATAATGAATTATAATTGATGAATTATAATTGAAATTTTAAAGTAAAATTAAAAAAATTCATTTATTCTGATTCCATTTATAGTCTACTGCATCATCATCTACTACAGTAACTGATCAATTCAGTGTCCATTAGAACTAAAGACGTAGTTTTTAGAATCTAGTACCTAGATTCTAACCTAAAATAATTTGAATTGGCAGAATCGGTATGATCCTGGGTTTCTACATTTTAACAAGCTCCCTAAATGATTGAAATTCAAAGTTCAAGAACTGTTGATCAACTAAATTAAAACTTTCTTCAGGACTGGACCTAGCACACTGCTTTGCAATAAATAAATGTTTGTGGAATTTAAATTAGTTGCATCCTATGAATAAAAATGTCAACACTATATTACTTAATTAGCAAGGATAGTTTAATTTTTGTGATTTTTGTCAGGTAATATATGGTCTAAATTATTTCTGTGGCAATTGTTTTAAAAGCACCTTTTGCTGAATTCATTATCAGATATGAAGTCTGGCTAGTCATTCTGAATGTTTCAATGTTTCATTTGACAATCTTGAAATCAGTTTTTCTTCAGCAGAAATTTCTTTAAAATAATTTTATTAATATGCAAATTTAGTTCCTTATGTATCTTAAAGGAAGATAGAAATATAAAACATTTTTAATGTAACAGTGAACATTTATATTTGTTTCATTAATATAAAACTATCCCTTAAACTATTCATATGATAATATAATAAGAATCTGAAATAAGAATGTAAGATTAGAGCAAGTTAAAGAGCAAGTTCGTTGAATTTTAACAAGTTTCTTATAAAATTAAAGCATTTGATTCAGCTGAATGGCAAAAAAGAAAAGAAAAGAAAAACTGGTGTATGGCCAGCTCTTCTAAACCAGTGGTCAGTAGCTTAACTGTATGTGCCATTGGTCAAGGGGGTGGGAAAATAGCTTGTAAAATCCTTAAGTGGTATCTTAAGAGTGATGAGACAGTAGTATTATTTTCATAAGTTTCAGTAAAAGTTTTTTATTCTTTACATTCTGCCATTTCTTTCAAATTAACATCAGATTTCTGCTTATAGAAAATTATTTTCCATTCTTGGATTATTGCTTTAAATCTCTATGGGCTCAACACTACTCATTCTCAAAAGTGCAGAGGGAATTAAAATGCTTGTTTTCACAAGTATTATGTGTGAAATTCCATGATAATGGAAAAAAAGAAACTTCTAGGTGTGACAAATATCGGTATTGTAAAAAATAGACCCTGCTGCAAACACTCCAAATTCAAAGGTCTATGAAAGTAAATATTTTGAGTATATCTCTTTTTTTATCAGAAAAATAATGGTTTTGTTTTTGCAGACTGTGAATATCCCTATTGAATATCATGATAACAAAAATAAGAACCAAGAGTGAGAAATTTAGACAAAGAGAAATAAATGGCAGAGAAGGAAAAGAGTTATTTTAAAAGAGCCTTTAAGTGGGGGAGGGGGAGGAAATGAAGTGAAATACTTAAGGTTTCGAAAATCATTTCTCTGGTATGAAGAATAAGGAAACAAAGCCACTTGTAAGAAGGGTGGAACTCATGAAGCTATCTTGGGAGACCTGGGGTTAGATAAACATTGTTATTAGAGAAAGGTTTAGAAATAGCTTGCCCGACAGGTTTAATAGAGCTAAGTAGCTGAGTAACCTTAAATAAAGATTACATAAACTCTATCTACTCTTTCAAACTGCAAGATCAAGCTCTTTTGCATTTCTGAATCCAATAAGAGAACCAGAGGTGGAAACCAACAGTGGTGAATTAAAGTTAGAAAGGCTCGTAGAAGATCTGATGCTTATATAATATTCCTTGTAGTATTCTCTGCAAAATAAAATAAATTCAAGCAGTCTTTCAAACTTCTGAGAAGAGTTTGAAATTTATTTTATCAATTGTGAGTAGTAAGCAGACACTATCCACTAACCAGCATTACCAATTAAATAGCTGTATGATAATTCCATGATTTTATTTTTATTATTTTTTTACATTTCAATGGTTTTAAACTAT
>PISX010035246.1:0-13126 GCA_004024625.1 Mellivora capensis
CTAAGCATGATACCCTCTAGTTCCATCCACGTCGTCACAAATGGCAAGATTTCATTTCTTTTGATGGCTGCATAGTATTCCACTGTGTAAATATACCACATCTTCTTTATCCATTCATCTGATGGACATCTAGGTTCTTTCCATAGTTTGGCTATTGTAGACATTGCTGCTATAAACATTCGGGTGCACGTGCCCCTTCGGATCACTACGTTTGTATCTTTAGGGTAAAAATACCCAGTAGTGCAATTGCTGGGTCATAGGGTAGTTCTATTTTCAACTTTTTGAGGAACCTCCATGCTGTTTTCCAGAGCAGTTGCACCAGCTTGCATTCCCACCAACAGTGTAGGAGGGTGCCCCTTTCTCCGCATCCTCGCCAGCATCTGTCATTTCCTGACTTGTTAATTTTAGCCATTCTGACTGGTGTGAAGTGGTATCTCATTGTGGTTTTGATTTGTATTTCCCCGATGCCGAGTGATGTGGAGCACTTTTTCATGTGTCTGTTGGCCATTTGGATGTCTTCTTTGCAGAAATGTCTGTTCATGTCCTCTGCCCATTTCTTGATTGGGTATTTGTTCTTTGGGTGTTGAGTTTGATAAGTTCTTTATAGATTTTGGACACTAGCCCTTCATCTGATATGTCGTTTGCAAATATCTCCTCCCATTCTGTCAGTTGTCTTTTGGTTTTGTTAACTGTTTCCTTTGCTGTGCAAAAGCTTTTGATCTTGATGAAATCCCAATAGTTCACTTTTGCCTTTGCTTTCCTTGCTTGCCTTTGGCGATGTTCCTAGGAAGAAGTTGCTGTGGCTGAGGTCAAAGAGGTTGCTGCCTGTGTTCTCCTCAAGGATTTTGATGGATTCCTTTCTCACATTGAGGTCCTTCATCCATTTTGAGTCTATTTTCATGTATGGTGTAAGGAAATGGTCCAATTTCATTTTTCTGCATGTGGCTGTCCTATTTTCCCAACACCATTTATTGAAGAGGCTGTCCTTTTTCCATTGGTCATGTCCAAAAATTTTTAAAAAAGACAAGACATACTAAAAGGCAAAAAACAGGGGTGTCTGGCTGGCTCAGCCAGTAAACATGCAACTCTTGATCTCAGGGTCAAGAGTTTAAGCCCCATTTTGGGCTTAGAGCCAACTTAATAAACAGATAAATATTTAGATAAGCAGATAAATCAATAAATAAATAAAAAATACATACATGGCAAAAACCAGTTTGAGGAGAGAGCAAACATTAGAACCAGACTCAGACATGGCAGGAATGATAGAATTATTAGACTGGGAATTTAGAATAACTGTAATATGTTAAGGGCTCTACTGGATAAAGACGACAATAGAAAAGAGCAGATAGGCAATGTTAGCAGAGATGAATTCTAAGAAAATCAAAAGGAAATGCTAGAGATTAAAAAAAATTGTGACAAATGAAGAATGCCTTTAGTGGGCTAATTAACAGTCTGGACGTGGCTAAGGAAAGAATCTCTTGAGTGTGAGGAGATCACAACAGAAACCTCCCAAACTTAAAAACCAAAGGAGGTGGGAGGAAGACCGGGAGAGGGAAGGACAAAAACCCAGACAGAAAAATATCCAAGAACTGTGAGACAACAAAAAAAATGCAACATACACATAATGGGAATAACAAAGAAGAGAAACAGAAACATGTGAAACGTAATGGCAGATACCAAACCACATATCCAGGAAAAGCAGGAAACACCAAGCAGGATGAACGCCCCAACCCCTGTATCTATATCTGTCATTTTCAAACCACAGAAAATCAAAGATGAAAAAGCCCTGAAAGAAGCCAGAGGAAAAAGAAACACCTTACAGAGGAACAAAGATAAGAGTTAAATCTGACTTCTCAGAAACCATGTAAGCAAGAAGAGTGAAGTACTTAAAATGTCGAGGGAGAAAAAACCTGCCAGCCTAAAATTCTGCACTCTGCAAAATTATCTTTCAAAAGTGAGGGAGAAATAGACTCTCAAACAAAAATTGAGGGAATTTGTCGCCAGTAGAATTGTCATGTTAAGTCCTTTAGATAAGAGGAGAATGATACAAGTCAGAAACTTAATTTACACAGAGAAACATTATCAAAGGAATAAGTGAAGGCATTAAAAAAATACCTCTTTTCTTACTGATCTAACAGACAAGTTTGTTCAAAACAACAACAGCAACACTGTGTTTGACCATGTTATTTAACTATATGCTTATGTATAAGTGAAATGAATGACTGCAATGACATGAGGAACTGGAATGAAGTGAATGAAGAATGAAGATTATTTTGTTACTATAATGTACTCAACACTACCCATGAAGGACATAGTGTTATTGGAAAGTGGACTTGGAATAGCAGTAAATATGTATCACAAACACTAGAGCAACCACTAAAAAAGGTTTCCTTTGTAAAGTGTAACTGATACGCTAGGAAATGAGAGAAAATATCCTATATAATGCTCAATTAAAACCCACTGAAAGGCAGAAAAAAGTGCAAGGCAAAAACAGGAAGGCAAAATTGTAAGCAAAGAACAAGGGCAACAATTAGAAAAACAACCAATATGGTAGATATTAATCCAGCTATGTCAACAACCACTGTAAATGCCAATTTTCTAAATGTACCAATTATCACAGATGGTCAGATGGATCAAAAAACAAGACCTCACTTTAAATATAAATATAAAGACAGGGATGCCCGGGTGGCTCAGTCAGTTAAGCCGATGCCTTCGGCTCAGGTCATGATCCCAGTGTCCTGGGATCAAGTCCCACATCAGGCTCCTTGCTTGGCAGGGAGCCTGCTTCTCTTTGCACCTCTGCCTGCCACTCTGCCTGCTTGTGTGCACTCTCTCTCTCTCTGATGAATAAACAAATAAAATCTTTTTAAAAAGAACTAAATAAATATAAAGACATACATAGATTAAAAATAGTTATCAGATAATGAGTGAAAGAGAAGACAAACCACAGTGAAGAAAATACTTGCAAAAGACACATCTGATAAAGGACTATATTCAAAATATATCAAGAACTCTTAAAATCCAATGAGCAAACCCAACCAAAGAAATGGGCCATAGACCTAATCCTCACCAAAGAAGCTATACAGATGGCAATAAGCAAATGAAGAGATGTGCCACATCATTACATCATCAAGGAAACCCAAATTAAAATGAGATACCCCTACACATCTTTGAGAATGTCCCAAACTGGAACACTGACACCAAATGCTAGTCAGGACGGAACTGGGGCAACAGGAACTCTTATACATTACTAGCGGGAATGCAAAGTGGTACAGCCACTTTGGAAGACAGTTTGGTGGTTTCTTATAAGATTAAACATACTGGCACATACCAATCATGCCAATAATGCTCCTTGGTATTTCTTAGAAGATTAAACATACTGGTATATATCAATCATGCCAATAATGCTCCTTGATATTTACCCAAAGGAGTTACTTATGTCTGTGCAAAAATATGCACACAGTGCTTGTAGCAGCTTTCCTTTAACTGCCAAAACTTGGGCTCAGCCTACTGAGTCCTACAGTAGACAAATGGATAAGCCATGATACAGGAACTACCAAGCCATGAAAACACATGGGAGAAACTTAAATGCGTATTAAGTGAAAGAAGTAAATATGAAAAGGCTACATCTTGCATTCCATCCATATAGTATTTTGAAAGAGGCAAAACCAGAGAGGCTGGGGAAAGATAGTGTCGCCAGGAGTTGAGGGTGAGGAAGGGATGAACAGGTGAAAAACAAAGGATTTCTTAGTGAAAATACTCTACATACTGTAATAAGGGATACATATAATACATTTGTGTTTGGACAAACACAAAAAATACACACTACCAAGACTGAACCCTGATGTAAACTTGGATTTGGGGTGATTATGTATCAATATAGGATCATCAGATGAAATGAAATGTTCCACTCTGGCAGGGAATGTTAATAACAGGGGATGCCTGTGTGGCGGTGTGGTCTATATTCCTTCCTCAACTTTTCTGTAAGTATGAAACTGCTCCAAAACACAGTCTTAAAAAAAAAAAAAATGAAGATTTAAGATACATCATGCTAACACTCATCAAAAGAAAGCAGAAGTACCTCTACTAATAACAGAGTAGACTTCAAAACAAGGAAATTATGAGGGATAAAGATAAAGGGGTCAGTTCAACAACACAACTGTTAACATGTACACACCTAACAAAGTGTCAAACTACATGAGATGAGGCAAAAACCGAGAATTGCAAGGAGAACTGAGTCCAACACCCCTCTGACTGAGCAGGCAGAAAACCAGTAAGAAAATAGCTAAAACCAAAACCAACTATCAACTCAATTTAAATGACACCTACCCAATAAGAGAATACACACACATTCTTTTTAAGCTCACCTGGAACATTCATCAAGACATTCTTGGCTATAATACACCTGGACAAATTTAAAAGAACAGAAATCCTAACAGTGTCTACATTCATACCACAATGGAATTATACAAGAAGAAAAAAAAACACACTCAATTCCCACTTAACACACTTCTAAATAATGCATGAGTCAAAGAAGAAATCTTTCAGGATTTAAATATATTTTGAACTACATGAAAATAAAAACTTAGCAAAATTTGTGGGATGTAAAGTCCTTATAGGAAAATTTACAGCATTTAATTCAAACATTAGAAAAGACCTAAAATCAATTATCAAAGCTTCCACCTTAGGAAACTGAAAAAAAGGAGCAAATTAAATAAAAAATAAGAAATAAAAATCAGCAGGTACCAATGGAAACAGGAAATCAATGGAGAAAGCCAATTAAACCAAAAGCTGATTCTTTAAAAAGGTAAAAGAGAGAAGCCTCTAGCCAAACTTAAAAAAAAAAAAAAAAAAAAAGACACAAATTACTAGTATCAGAAAGAGGGGACATCACTATAGATTCCAATGACCTTAACATAAAGTTTGACCCCCCAGTGGTACCTGACTGGCTCAGTAGGTATAGCATGTGACTTGATCTCGGGGCTGAGTTCAACCCCCATGTTGGGTATAGATTGCTTAAAATCTCTTTTGAAGATTTTATCTATTTTAGAGAGAGCGAGCGGGAGAGGAAGTGGCAGAGGAAGAGAGAAACCCAAGCACATTCCACGCTGAGCGGAGTCCCATGCAGGGCTCAATCTCATGACTGAGATCATGTGCTCAACTGACTTCACCGCTCAGGCACCCCTAAATATAAGATCTTTATTTTTTTTTAAAGATTTTTAAACTTATTTGACAGAGAGACAGAGACAGCGAGAGGGAACACAAGCAGTGGGAGTGGGGGAGGAGAAGCTGGCTTCTTGTTAAGCAAGGAGCCCGGCATGGGGCTTGATACCAGGACCTCATGACCTGAGCCGAAGGCAATTAAAAACTAAGCCACCCAGGGGCGCCTGGGTGGCTCAGTTGGTTGAGCGGCTGCCTTCAGCTTAGGTCACAATCCTGGAGTCACGGGATCGAGTCCTGCATTGGGCTCCCAGCTCTACGGGGAGTCTGCTCTCCTTCTGACCTTCTCGCCTCTCATGCTCTCTCTGTCTCTCTCTCAAATAAATAAATAAAATCTTAAAAAAAACAAAAACAAACAAAAAAAAAAACTAAGCCACCCAGGTGCCCCAAAATAAGATCTTTAAAAAAAAAAAGGTCTGACCCCAATAAATGATTTGAAAGTGATTACTAATACATGAGATTATTTTGTACATACGCTAAAGAAAACTGGAAGTCTCAGTGAATAGGACATGAATACTCTCAAACACTAAAATAACATTTCACTTGAATTTTCAATAGAGAATACATAAGGTGAAGGGGGAAATTCATGTAAACAGAAACATGGTAACAAAATACCAAGATATTACAGCACAGGAAAGTAACTCAGTAAGTTAGACAAAGGACAATGGGTAATATTATGCTCATCCGCCCCCCAAAAAGCTTATTGGTCAGAGGGTTAGAAAACAGATAATGGTTCTATCCTCAACTCATGAGCTCATGTTGTTCTTCAGCCTTTAAGAGAACTACAATTCCTCTTCAGTTTCTCTATTAACATACTTAACTATTATTTGACAGAATACTTTTTAATCTAGGGACATAACCAACTGTTGTGTATTAATAGGGGAGGTCACAGACACCTCTTACTGAGTGACCAACACTAAGGTTAATATTTATGTAAACAGTAAGCACTGAATCTTGATGGTGTCAAGTATTTCCTAAGAGTACTAAGCATGTCAATTAAGTTAGGACAGTGATAATGACTTTCTAAGTTCACATCATTTGCAAAGAATGTTAAAACACAGAGAAAAGCATTATGGGGGTTACCTCTTTATTTATACTTTTTCCCCAAAGAATTTACTCACTTCTATTTGGGAGGGAAAAAAGGAACTTCTCAATTTGACTTAAAGAACTACCACCACTAGGACTAAAGACAGTAATTTTTTAAGAAAGATTTTATTGAGAGAGCAAGAGCATGTGCATGAGATAAAACACATGCTCACACACGCACGAGAGAGGGGTCAAGCCAAGCGGCGAGCCCGCCATGGGGCCTAATCCCAGGACCCTGGATCATGACCTGAGCAGGGGACAGACGCTTAACTGACTAAGCCACCCAAGAGCCCCACACAAGTAATTTCTTGGGATAAAAAACATGCCAAATTTTGCCAAGTTACGAAGCAAATTTTTCCTTTAAAAAAAAAAGTAATCTTGCAAATCTAACCCATTTGATGAAAAGCAGGCAATTTTATAGATTCTTAATGCAATCCTTTCCAACAATGATAGTAAGAGCTGCTTTACATCACAAATAAGATTATATGGATTCTATTTACTCCTTTTTCCAGTTTGTGAAACCATTCTGGGTTTGTTTTTAAAATACAATGGTCATTTAATTATGATCAACACTGGACCCACTGGAAGTTTAATATAACCTAGCTGAAACCCATAGAACTACACATACTACATCATATCTTAGTTTTATCCAACAAGGAAGGATACCTTTCTTATTCAGACAGAAGGAGGGAGAATTCATCCAGTGGGCTACAAAGTTGCACTTACATGGAGTGACCCATGTTAAACACACACTTTACCCCAGTAACCTGCATGACAATCATCAACTACTTAATTCCAATTTCCTTTCACTTGTTCTGGCATTTCTTTTTTATGATTCAAAAATATGTATCATTTTACTAGCATATAGTTGGCTTGGAAATTAACATTTCAATCCAGAAATTTAAGTGAAGCTGTAAAAGCCACTAAGAATTTGAAAGATGTGTAAGATACCTAAAATATTATTGACAAACTAAGTCAGTTACTCATAAGGTTACGAAGGTGAGTCCTTAATAATCTCATAAATGTAGTTCATTAACTATATATACCGTTATTGCCTTATTAACAAAGAATTCGTTACATGCAGCTCTCCACAGAAGTTTTGAAATATGTGGAGCCAAAACTAAATGTGCTTATTAACTCCTTGACGGAGGAGAGCAGCATATCCTTTGAGGTTTGCACTGTACCACACAAACAGCACTTCCATATTTTTAACTAGCATTAGTTATGAAACAAACACATGCATACATGCTTTTTGGGCAGTTCATTTTATTACAGCTTTTTACTCTTGATGTGAGTTTAGCAATGCACAGTGTCAAGTTCTATTTTATTAAAGGAAACTAAAATTCTGAAGCTACTCCCCACTCTGTTATACACATGATAGCAACCCATACCTTATTTTCCAATTTAAACAATTAGCAAACTCACTGAGACCTGTATTATTGTTCACAAAAATGTAATATATGCAAATTAACTGTGGTAAATAAGAAAATCCATTTCAAATATCTTCTAGACTCAAAAAGAACACACACATTACATATTTTTATCATTTTATTAGGAATAATTCCAAATGGGTTATGAAGAAAACTTACTGAGTTTGATGAGTTTTTTAAAAACTCTTTATGAAGATGTGTTCACCAATAAACAATAAACATCAGCAGAACTATCATATACTGGGCAAAGAGTCAGGCTGATACCAAAAAGCAACATGCAACATAAAAAAGATATAATATAAAGGAAGACAATCTGCTGGGTATTAAAAATCATCTCAATATGAACTCTTTGCAACCAGCACAGAACTAATTAGCTATCAAATCCAAACCACACTAAGGTAAGCTTGGCTGATGAAAGCCAGGTTCAATAAGGGGGGGAAAATATAAGTTCCTCAGTGCAAGAGATCTGAATAGTGTTTTGGAGCATTTCCCTGGCTGGTACAAGCAGTATTAGAAAAACTTTTTGGCAAGGGAAAAAAATAAATACAAATGGAATGCTACATTTTTTTAAATCAGCAGACCGCCCCAGGAATGATAAAGGTATCAGTAAAGTAGCTCCAAGGGAAAAACTTTAAAACATTATTTCGTGTGGGCTCAAAAAACATTCAAAACGGATTTATTTAAAGGTGTCACAATAGCTATGTCCAGGCATTTAGGCTTAAGGGAATTAAAATTAAAAGAGGACACTTTTTTCCCAAATTAAGGAGAATTTCTTTAAAACCAAGCATATTGCTAAAGAGCAATATTACACTTGGTAAACAATAATTGGCAACAAAATAAGTTTAAACGCTGTAATATTCTGCCCAAACCAGTCCCAGATACTGTTTAATAACCAAGATGCAAACTAATTTTGTTGTAACAAGCCTAGACCAATTCTATCAAATGTGTCCTTGGTTAGATCCAGTTTCATTTAACGTTTTGAAAGCTCGTTTGACAGCCAGTCAAGTCCCTCATACAGACCAGTTCCTTGTGTAGCACAAGTGGCTTGAACATACCACTGTAAAGGAAGAACAAGAAAATACTTGATTAACAGAAGACTATATATAACCACAGTCTTTAAAATTTCTTAATCAGAACATTAAGTATTTCTGCCCAACTGTGCAAGCATAATATTTAGTCAGCAGTTACCATAAATGTACAGGAAAAGGGAAACAAAAAACTAATATATCGTCCTGGGATCTAGCCCCACATCAGGCTCTCTACTCGGTGGGGAGCCTGCTTCCCTCTCTCTCTGTCTCTGCCTGCCTCTCTGCCTACTTGTGATTTCTGTCAGATAAATAAATTTAAAAAAAAAAAAAAAAGAAGAAGAAAATACAGTTTACATCTCACCATTACTTTTGTATTTAATAATCTCAGTAACTATATAGAACTATACATAGAGAACTACAGTGTTCTCATACACACTTCTCACAAAACTCCTGTCTCAATTAAAGCTACTCCTACCCATTCATTAGATTTTATCAATAATCCACTCCTTAATCTGAAAAGAACGTTCATAGGAAGATTAGTAACTACTCAAGGGGACCCATCAGGTCCTTATGGCCCTCTTTTGTTTCCCATAAAACTACATTCAGAGTACAGGAGGCAAAATTTTAAAAAAGAATAGGCGCTCTTTATACTGGAGGCAAGCTTTTCAAATTAATTTCACTATCTTTAGTCTTTGCATTCCAAAAAGTTTCACTTTTTAAAATGGTAACAAGAAGTGTATGCAATGCCATGAAATGTTAACAAAGAGCAAGAAAAAGATCCAGAAAACAATTTAATTTCCTTTAAGCAATAGTTTATTTTTATGACTTTTCTTTACTGACCCATTTTATTCTGCCTTACAATAAAGACCTTACTTTAATATCACAAGGGCAATGCAAGTATACCATTCTGGCAATAATTATTTGAATAACAAACACCCCAGTAACCTAGAAGGCTGATAAAAGGTACAAATTCTTATCTTCACAGCCCTGAAAACTGGTACCATTTACAGTTTATCTTGTTTAAATCAGCCTGGTACATCTCAAACAGCCTATACAGATACTGCCACAGCACAATATCTGCCTTGTTGACAACTTAGTGAAAAACCATTGTAAAGCACAAGTCACATTAAAGTTTGTGATATCATATTTACATATAAAACAGTAGATTGTATTTTGCCAGTATTTAAATCACTGATCTAAAACAAGCTACTGGAGAACAAGTATAATATTTCTTTTTTTTTTTTTATCATTTTTAAAAAAGATTTTATTTATTTATTTATTTAACAGAGATCACAAGTAGGCAGAGAGGCAGAGAGAGAAAGAGAGGGAAGCAGGCTCCCTGCTGAGCAGAGAGCCCGATGTGGGGCTCGATCCCAGGACCCTGGGATCATGACTTGAGCCGAAGGCGGAGGCTTTAACCCATTGAGCCAACCAGGAGCGCCATAATGTTTCTTTTAATTTTAAATTCAAAACTTGTTTAATGTCGTAACTATAGTTCACAAGCTTTGGATGTTAAAAGGCAAACAGTATAAAACAAGATTATCTAAAATACGGCTGCGCTATGCAGCAATCAAAAGAAATATTGCAGTTTTAATAAGAAAACCAAATTACAAAATACTTGCTGCAGAGCTCTTTGAAAGATATAAAATTAAAGCAGACAATATTAATAATCTTTAGGTGGGGCGCCTGGGTGGCTCAGTAGGTTAAGCCTCTGCCTTCTGCTCAGGTCATGGTCTCAGGGTCCTGGGATCAAGCCCCATGTTAGGCTCTCTGCTCAGTGGGAAGCCTATTTCCCCCCCCATCCCCCCGCCTGCCTCTCTGCCTACTTGTGATCTGTCAAGTAAATAAATAAAATCTTAAAAAAAAAAATTACATCTTTATTGATACTAAATGTTTTAAAGATAAAGTTAACAACAATCAAATGAAATAAAGGTATTTAAACATTTGGCTCCTTAAAAGATAAATATTAAAGGTTAAAAAATGGAGAGGCACCTAGGTGGCCTAGTCAGTTAAGTGTCCGAATCCTGATTTTGGCTGAGGTCATGATCTCAGGGTCATGAGATGGAGGCCCATGTTGGGCTCTGCACTGGCCATGGAGCCTGCCTGGGATTCCTGGGATTCTTTCTCTCTCTCTCCTCCTCCTCTCTTTGGGCGGTGGGGAGAGGGAGGAAGATATTAACATAGTTTAAAAACTGAACACACATTTATAAAAGTCTGGAAGGGCTCATGTTTGTAGTGTATTACTGTATTTCTTTTTAAATGGTATGCTCATTATCTGTCCAAAAGGGACAATTGTTAATATGTATTGAAGTGAATACTTCCTTAAACAATTACATTAATTCTAAGTCAGGAGATTAACATGAACCTCCAAATACTTACTGTTCTGTTACGAAGAGACTGAAGACCTAATTTATCTGTCATTTCACTGATGGCCATAGCATTTGGCAAATCCTGTTTGTTCGCAAAAAGCAGCAACACTGCATCTCGCAACTCATCTTCCTGAAGCTGAAAATAAAAGCTAAGATGTTAACAACTAACAATCTGAACTCAATTACTGTGACAAAGTAGGTAAAACACTGTCTTCCTGTATATACCACTTATTCAACATTGAACACATTATTAAACATCAACCTAATTTCACTACATAAAGTTCAGGCACACTTAAATCTTATATCCTTCAATTTTTAAGACCCAAGCAAAAACTCATATGCCTTTCAAGTAAAGCAAAACTATTTTTCAAGCCAATCATCCTGCACTCCATTAAAGTAAATCATTCATTTGAGCTTTCATGATCACCCATTAAGAGTCAGGATTGGTAAGGACAAGAAACACATATGGAAATAAATATTTACAGCAGCATCTTATGGTACTCAGTAGTAGAGGACTCTTTTTGGACTTTTATTCCTTTCCAGCCAGCAGGGCTGGACAACAAACAGTACAATGACTAGGGCATTAGCAGTATCGTGAAAAAAATACAAGAATTATGTAAGGGTATAATAATAAATAATACAGGAGTAAATAATAAGTAATAGAACAATAATAAAAGTAAATACAAGAGTAGACACTGGTAGGAATGAGTACTGACACAGGCCACACCATGGATGAGCGCTGAAAATTTATGCTAAGTGAAAAGTAACAAAAAGTTTAAAAAAAACCACGTTATTACATGATTCTATTTATATGAATGCTTAGAATAGGCATATGCATATAAAGTAAATTAGTAGTCATAAGGGCTGGG
Source organism: Mellivora capensis (assembly GCA_004024625.1). Taxonomy (NCBI): domain Eukaryota; kingdom Metazoa; phylum Chordata; class Mammalia; order Carnivora; family Mustelidae; genus Mellivora; species Mellivora capensis. The sequence continues at coordinate 12,003 of PISX010035246.1, forward strand.
GGTTTGGGTTGCACTGAAGGAAGAAATGGAGAATAAATACTAATAGTTCTAGGGAATTTCTTTATGGTCAATAAAAATGCTGTAAAATCAGACTGTGGTTAATGTTTGCAAATTCTGTATACTAAAAACCAATGACTTACATATTTTAAATGAGTGATATTTATGGTATATGATTTTTACCTCCATAAAGCTGTCTACAAAAAGAGTAGAAGGCATGACATTTAACTCCTTGGACAAACTACCATGACCTAGTTATACATACACTGGCACAAACTGCAATACAGTCTTAAAAGCAACGAATGAGAATTAAGATTTCATTTCGTAAATTTATGGTTATCCAAGTTTGAAACCATGACAAGGTACATCCCCAACAATTTTTACAATATAAATACAGCTGACCCTTGAACAACATGGGTATGAACTGTGTGGGTAAACTTTATACATGGGTGTTTTGCTGCACCTTACTGTAAATGCATTTTCTCTTCCTTGTAATTTTCCTAATAACATTTTTTCCTTAGTTTACTTTATTAAAGAATACAATATAAAATACACATAACATTCAAAATTATGTGTCAATCAAGTGTTATTGGTAAGGGCAAGAGTAAGCTATTAGTTTTTTTGTGTGAGAGATAAATCTAAAGGGATATTTATTTTTGTAAAATACAACTGACAGTTGAAAAAAAAATCAAGGATGTGGATATCGTTTTCCAATTTTTCTAGTATTTTAGTTGACTCACAAATGCATAGAAGTATTCCAGATGAGAGGTGGGACTGCCAGGAATGCTGCAGAAAAAATGTCCACATTCAGTGGAAAGCTGGAGTAGATGTCTTTTGGAACCCTTCCAAGACGAAGATTTTGAGATTCTTTTCGAGTATGCCAGTCACTTTAATTATATATTTTTTTAATTTTTATTTTTTATAAACATATTTTTATCCCCAGGGGTACATGTCTGTGAATCGCCAGGTTTACACACTTCACAGCACTAACCATAGCACATACCCTCCCCAAAGTTCATTACCTCACCCCCCTTTCCCGACCCCCTCCCCCCAGCAACCCTCGGTTTGTTTTGTGAGATTAAGAGTCACTTATGGTTTGTCTCCCTCCCAATCCCATCTTGTTTCTT
>PISX010035247.1:0-13122 GCA_004024625.1 Mellivora capensis
TTATGGTTCTTGGTGCTATAGTAAATGGAATCGATTCTCTAATTTCCCTTTCTGTATTTTCATTGTTAGTGTATAAGAAAGCCACTGATTTCTGTACATTGACTTTGTATCCTGCCATGTTACTGAATTGCTGTATGAGTTCTAGTAGTTTGGGGGTGGAGTCTTTTGGGTTTTCCATATAAAGTATCATGTCATCTGTTGAAGAGAGAAAGTTTGACTTCTTCCTTGCCAATCTGGATACCTTTTATTTCTCTTTTTTGTCTGATTGCTGTTGCTAGGACTTCTAATACTATGTTGAACAAGAGTGGTGAGAGTGAGTCTTCTATCTCATTTCTTTTCCTGTCCACAAATTCTCTATACTTGAGTTTTTGTGGGTTAGTTTGACTTCAACAGCTGAAGTCATGTTGCAGAAAGCTCTACCCTTCTGAATGTCCTGTGTATCTAGGCATGATGTATATGGCAATCTTGTCAAAGAATAACTTTTATGTTAGATGACAGTACATTTGAGTGCCCAAGTGAAAAATGAAAAATTGAAAAATGTGAAAAATCAGAGAAAGATCCACTTGATTGAGGAGAAAGGTAAAATATGAAGGCAATTTCACCAGCCTGGTTAGGAGACACAAGGTTTCATATTTGTACTGTATTCGGAATTTTAGCAAAAATTCATGTTTGCATATGCCTGAACACGTATACTTCCCCACATCATGGTAAGCTTTAAAACTTTCTTATGTAAAGTTATCTATCTGTAAGTCAACTAACCACCATTCACTAAATGCTATTTAATAAAGTGATACCAGATACAGACCCCTCCACCAATTTTTGACCTTTTTTAAAAACACGTAAATAGAGATGTGTTTTGGGAGGTAGTATATGACATGAAGTTATTCAAATGCATGAAATTCACATTGAGAAATATGTTTTTAAAAAACTCAAATTCTTGAAGAATGAAGACTGCTTCAGAAAACCAAAGTAGTTTGTTGCAGCTTTATTTTACCAAAACTAATCTGTCATCTCCTGCCTCAGGACAATTTCTTCACTTAAAGGATAATTCCTAAGGCCAAGTTTGGGATAAAATGTGGCAGAACTCATTCTTGTAAAAAAAAATAAAAGTCTCATACAAGACAAACTTGGAGCCTAGTGGGCAGAGCAGCATTCAAGAATGCAGTAATATTTTGCAACTTCCTTTAGGTGTTTGGATATTACTGATAATGTCCGTGAAGACACCAGAGCTAGAACAACTGGAAAACAGCAATTTCTTTTCTTCTAATTGAAGCCACATCATTTTTATTACTTACTTTCCTCACATTCCTTAACAAAGTATTCTTCTTGTTTTGATTTGTCATTTCTTCCAGAAGAAAATTATAAATTTGATTTGTTAGTATATTTGAAAAATTTCAGAGAGAATACCTAGTAGTGCAATTGCTGGGTCATAGGGTAGCTCTATTTTTAATGTCTTGAGGAACCTCCATACTGTTTTCCAGAGTGGCTGGTGATGGCGGTAATTCATGCAACTAATGAATCGCTGAACACTAAAAAATAAATAAATAAAATTTAAAAATCTCTGAAAGGAAAGTTATCTTTCATTCAGGGGGCGTGGAGACATCTAGTCTAAAAACTGTGACACCAAGAATATATTCCTCCCAAAAAGCTAGAGTGGTGAGAAATGGAGTTGGTGGCAGTGCTCTTCGTGTGGCTATGGGAAACATAAAACTATTGAAGCAGGTTTCATAAGAGCTAGACCAAGAAATGACTTGAAAACTTAAAGTTACATGAACCTAGGTGAAACATGCCTAGGTATGTTAGGTAGCTAGGTAGTTAGGTAGAAGACTAACTATCCTTGATGTTTCATTCCATGCTTGCAGTAAAAATCAATCACGATAGTATATGAATCAGATTTTTCAAGTGCATAGCATTGTACAAATATAGCCATTTCCCATACATTGATCACAATTACCTATCAGCCACCTACCTTTTTCTGAATATCTTCAATACTTATATTACGATAAAGGTAATTGCCCTTCCAATTATGTAAACAGTGATTGCTTCACATCCAGTGTTTCTCCCTTTCAAGCAATGCACCCTTCATGATAAAATCATGACAACTGTTAGGGAGAACATTTGCACTTCTTACTCAACTGGTGCTCTCATAGACACAGAAGCCAATATCCCATTATGAGCTGCAAGAGTTAGTTCATTAGCCATTGACATAATGATTCCGGGACATCCCTGAAATCAGGAAAAGATCAACTAATGGCCTGGAATTTTCAATGTGGAAGTAGGATATGATCACCCAAAGATTAAAGAGCCAGAGCTACTGCCAGAATTGGGAGAAAGTCACAGGCATTGACCTACAGTCAGATTTATGGCTCAAGACTCATTTCCTCAATCTCGAAAATAAGCAAAACTCAAAATGACAAATGAGGATTTCCACAGTAGTATGCTTCTCTGGTTACTTGAAGCTTGAGATATAATTTTTGATTGTTCAAGGAGTCAGTCATATAGCCAGTGCCAAGATGAGGCTGAAGATGTATGTATAAATATATCGGGGGGGGGGTGACTGTAAAGAGTAAGAAGAGAAATTAAGTTGGCTATTCAGAATTTTCATATAACAGCCAACTTAACTATGTCTTCCATTTAAGAAAAAAATATAAATCTAAAAGGAATTGGAAAAATAAAAGTGGTAAATCCCACAAGTACTTTACTGCTTAGAGTTATGCCCTGGTTCTATTTAACTCATCACATGTATACACATGGTAAGCTCATTAATATACCATTTCAGAAAGTCAGTAAGAACAATACCATTGCTTTATATTCCCAAAATATTATAGCCAATATTGAGGTATTGCTAAGGAATGAAGTGACAATGGCTATAATGAGTGTCATGTGAATAAGATCATAGAATAGAAATACCCCATAGTCCCTTGGAAGGCCAAGGAAAAGGATTCTAAGGAGACTAAAGGCCAAAAGTGGAAAAAGTAAAAAAGCAAAGAGAAGGAAGAATTAAGACCAGAGTGAGCTTAAAAATATAGCTAAATTAATATTCAGTTTAATAATAATGACACTAATATCAACTCATTTCTATACAACCATGATTTTGTGTATTTCAGGGGACACTTTCATTTTATCATCTAGGACTAACACCTTGGGGCATACAACATATAACACCATGTGCCAGATACTCTTCTAAGCCCCTTAAAAATATCCATCATAATTTCTAATATTATAATTTCGGTTTTACAAATAAGGTTATACAACTTGCTTGGCCAGGAATGGACCAGGAATTTAAACCTAGGTTGGATAGCTCTTAATCCATCTTCCTAAGGGACCGGAGGTGAAAGCAAGTAGGATGGGGTGCATGTCTTTCCTGGATGGCAGAAGGCTGTTCAGACTGCAACCTGAACCTTGGAGAAGTCAGACACATTGAATAATTAGGCAGCTCACAAGAGATTTCTAGCAAGGTCATAAAGAACATTTTGTGTGTATGAAGTAGTATCACCTGACAACTGGCTTAATGGACTAGATATTTCCAAGTATGACAAAAAATGAACCTAATGAGAGATTCATAAAATTCCTAATCCAAGTCTTTTGGGCCATCCTTAAGAAGAGCAGAAGTTCCGTTAACCTGGCTTACTGTTTCTGACAGTTGGCTGGAGGGCAGCATGGATGGGAGAACAGACTCCATGACTAAAAAGCCCCATCAATAAAAATAGAGACATAGAAAGCTCCACTTCCAAAACGTATCCTTCACAAGCCCCGCTGAATCCCCTAGTACTCCTGGGGAGAGTCACAAGGTCTGGTTTGGGTTTTTCACTTTCACTCCTCACTAAAATAGGAAGCCTTGCATTTTTAATCCTAACTAAACCTTTTCCTTCATGAATATACATAGGAATTCAAACTCTTACAAAATCTTCTATACAGTTTCATATACTCTTTGAATTTATTTGCCTTCTGCCTATGGGCGGTGTTGCTAAATCTCCTCTAAATTTCCATAAAATGGAAATAGTTGAGAATCTGAATGCATTTAACTTATTTTTTTAATTTTTATTTCTTATAATTAAATTTCCATTAGCTCTGTTCCAGAAAGCAAAGAGATTCTATACAAACTCATCTGTTTACAAGGGTCCAAATGACCTAGAATTTAAACCACCCTGATAGGAGGTTACTTATCAAATACTGGTAAGTAATACCGGTAATACTGGTGGCCTGAGTAGGAGAGCTCATTGATTCCTTGGAAGAACCATGTATTTAATCCTTATTCAATGTGGTTGCCCCTTCAACACTTCAGGAAAAAAAAAAAAAAAAAGGCAACTCTTTTGGTAGTGCAAAAAATAGCTTACTCAGTATAGGATGGCTTTCTTTAAAAGGAGAAAACCTCCCTTTGGCTTCCTCTTTCCAGGAACAACACTATACCAATCTTCCTCATGATATACCAAAAAAGTATTATGTGAAGACAAATGGGTCCATATAGAGCAGTCCATGCTTTCTGCCACAGGTTTATGGCAATCAATAGACCAACATGCAGAAGCCTATGACTAGGGATCTCATTTTATAAAACATGTGATTCTTGCAGGGGGAACAAACAGACCATTAATAATATCTTAGGCAATTGAGACGCACAGCCACCAACTAAACATGGAGCATGGTTTAGCACAGACCTTGAAGCTCACTGGGCTTCTTCTTCTTCCAGATAAACAGTTACTGGTCTCAATTTACAGATAGGGTGAGTTAGCTAACATTGTAATTTTGTTTTTTAAAGGAGATAGAAGTTTACTGAATAGATTGCAAGAGAACAGCAAGGACAGATCATCTGAAGCTAACACTGCAATTAAATGAGGAGTCCAAAGTCAGTTCATAAAAGTAGCTTTACAAAGGTTATCGCTGTTAATAAAACTCCATAGAATGGGCTGTGTTACTTAGGGATTTAAACTCAAAGTAGGGTGCCTGGGTGTCTCAGGTGGTTGGGTGACTGCCTTCAGCTCAGGTCATGATCCCAGAGTCCCGGGATTGAGTCCCGCATTGGGCTGCCAGCCCAGCAAGGAGTCTGGTTCTCTCTCTGACATTCTCCCCTCTCATGCTCTCTCTCACTCTCTCAAATAAATAAATAAATAAAATCTTCAAAAAAAAACACACCTCAAAGCATTTGAGTTTGAATTTAAAACCAAACCTAAGATAAAATTCATTACAATATCAATAAACGAGGCAATTCAATATTCATGTAGTTTTTTTTTTTTAAGATTTATTTATTTGAGAGAGAGTGAGAGCTGGGGGAGGAGCAGAAGGAGAGAGACAAGCCGACTTTGTGCTGAGCATAGAGCCTGATGCAGAGCTCAATCCCACGACCCTGAGATCATGACCTGAACTGAAATTAAGAGTCAGACACTCAACTGACTGAACCACCCGTGTACCTCTATTCATGTACTTTCTAAAATGAAAGGTATACACTATAGAGGCAATTAAGGCACCATGTTTCTGAAAAGCGGTCAGAACACATATTTTGTCCAGGAGGCACAAATGAAGTGGTGAAACCAAAATTCCTAGGACACTTAAGTAGTTCATAAAGAAAAGAGGAAATCTGAAATCAAAATGATCTCAAAACATTCAAGATAAATGGAAAAATAAAGCACTATATAAAAATTACACGCATATTTGACTATCTAATACAGAATTTGGCAAGCTTCTTCTCAGAATGCCTGTTAGTAAATATTTTAAGCTTTGCCAGCCATTAGGTCTCTGGCACAACTACTGAATTCTGTCCTTACAGAGCTAAAGAAGACACAGACAATATATAAATAAATGGGTATAGCTATGTTTCAGTAAAACTTCATTTTCAAAAAAAGACAACTGGCCAGGTTTGGCCCATGGATGTAATTTGTTGATCCATGCCCTAATATACTTTTGCTACAGCCAGTCATTATTATATCATTTCTATGATGGTTGAAATGATTGAAATGAGCTTTTGCCCAGGACAGCTTGGTTGTACTAACTTTTAAATGCACCATAAGGATTAGAACTCAGAGGAAAATTTTCCACTCTTACTATATTAGTGCTACTTAGGTCCTTATGCTATTTAAAGTCACACTTTACATGTTTCATTAGCATATAAAAAACCATCCCGTGGAAAAAAAATCCATTAAATGATTCAATGTGGAAAAATCAACTATCCTAGTTTATCTCTAGAAAGATAATAATAAACCTCATCTATTTACGTTTAGCCAGGGACATATACTTTTATTGCTAACAGAACAAAGGCATACAGTCCAACTGACAATGAAGCTGTTTAAGTTTTCCTTTGGGAGGGTTTATAGTCAGACTACATGAAGTTCACAGCAATAGAAGGACACAACAACCCAGAGAAGAGAAGAGATGCAGATAAAAGCAGCAGCCACTTTCTCTATAAATAAAGTCATCCAGTTGTGATAAAGGAGGACAAGAATTTGTAGGTAACCTAAGTACCAAGGGAAATGTAACAAATGCAACCCATCTTATTACTCTCATGAATCTGATATGAACACTATTAATAGTATGGCCTTATGGCCAAGTGTATGTCTTAGTATGGACAGGCATTTTCTGATGAGATAATGAATATCTAGAAGAACTACATCCTTCTGAACAGTTTCCAAATAACATTAGTTTATTGTTCTGTGGATATCCAAATAAAAATATGCATGGTACTTGCTATTATTTTGCAGTGGACTTTGATATGCTTAAGTTCCCAAACTTAACTACCAGTCACATAATTATTTATGCACATATGCATTTGTGTGGATTTCTTACAATATTTCTTCAAATGCAAACATATATATATCACAGTCTCATTATTTCGTTTTTAATCAAAGAGCGAATTTTCCAGGTTTTTAGCTCTTTTTTTTCATTTCTATCCTGATACAGATTTCTATCCTGATACAGATACATTTCTATCCTGATACTTTCCTAAAATTTTACTGAAGCATGTGCTTTTAATACTTTGTTAACAATCTTATCAACCCATAATTGAAAATGAAGGGATATTTACTGACACTCATGCCTACTGAAAAAAATCTACAACACTCAGGGAAGTACAATCTCCTATGTTTATATCCATTTACTTTTCAACCCAATATTTGTTGGTCATGTGAGCTAACAAAGGTTTTTCTACAGATTTACACACCTATTATTAATGATATTTATATTATTAATAGTTGTAGTACTGGAATGTTTTTAAGCTCAGGTGAACTTATACGAGTAATTTACCCAACTACTTCAAATGAAGTAGAAATTTCCTGGTCTGTACTGGACTTTCCAGTTCCTTGAGTCTTTTACTTTCTTTCTATTGGTCCCTGTATATCTCCACTTCTACTCTAATAAGCTGAACACTGGACTATCACTTCAACTACCCTATTACAGCTTTTGCCTTATTATCTTGTCTCTTTCCCCTCTGCTCATGTTTCTGCCCAAATCCCAAATCTTGAATCAAGTTTCTTGTTGTTACAATAACAAATTACCACAAACTTGGTGACTTAAAACAACAAATATATTCTCTTATAATTATAGCTCAGGAGCTCAGAGGTCTAAAATGAGCTTCTCTGGACTAAAATCAAGGTGTCGACAGAACAATTTCTTTCTGGAGGCTCTGAGGATTGAATCTATTTCCTTGCTTCTTCAAATTCTGGTGGCTGCTGACACTCCTTGATTCATGGATCCTTTCCTCTATCCTCAGAGCATACTGCCACAACCTCTTCATCGTGTGATCACATCACCGTATGCTTTTGGTCAAATCTCCCTTAGTCTCCCTTTTATAAACACACTCTTAATTACATTTAGATTTCACCATAATGATCCAGAATAATCTCACATCTCAAGGTCTTTACTTAACTTCACCTGTAAAGTCCCTGTAGCTATGTAGTACAACATTCACATGTTCCAGGGATTAGGACCTGTTTATTCGAGAGAGGCATTATTTTGCCTGCTGCACTATACTTGCTCAACCCTAGAGATTCAGACCCACCCCAACATCAACAAAAGTCTCAACCCACTACGAAGCCTAATGCCTTTCTCTTCCCCTATATAGGGGCTTCTAGAGGCATCAAAGTAGGGTGCAAAATGGGGCCAAGAAAGTCAACATTTTTCAAGTGGATTTCAGCCCACCTAAGAAATGGGAAATGCCAGCGCATTTCCCTGGTCAGCTCTCCTTAGTTGTTTTATTATTATTATTATTGTTATTGTTGTTTTTGTTATTAATATTAAGATTTTACTTTTGGGGGCACCTGGGTGGGTCAGTGGGTTAAAGCCTCTGCCTTCGGCTCAGGTCATGATCTTGGGGTCCTGGGATCAAGCCCCGCATCGGGCTCTCTGCTCTGTGGGAAGCCTGCTTCCTCCTCTCTCTCTGCCTGCCTCTCTGCCTACTTGTGATCTCTGTCTGTCAAATAAATAAATAAAATCTTAAAAAAAAGATTTTACTTTTTTAGAGCAGTTTTATGTTCACAGCAAAGCTGAGTAGAAGGTATATTTATTTCCCCTATACTCCCTGCCCCCAAACATGCTTGTTACCAACATCCCTCATTAGAAGGACTGATGAACCTACATTGACACATCACAATCATCCAAAGTCCAGAGTTTACAATGAGGTTCACTCTTGGTGTGGTACATTCTATGGGTTTGGACAAATGTATAATAACATATATCCATTATAATAATATCATACAGAGTATTTTTACTGCCCTACAAATTCTTTGTAATTTACCTATTCATCTCTTCCCCCATGCTCTCCCTGCCAATCTGATAACCACCAATCTTTTTATTGTCTCCATATTTTTGACATTTCTAGAATGTCATGTAGTTGGAACCATACTGTTTGATGATGAACCCTTTTAAGATTCAATTATTTCACTTAGTAATATGCATTTAAGTTTCTTCCGTGTCTTTTTATGGCTTGACAGCTCATTTCTTTTTAGCACTGAATAATATTCCATGGTCTGAGTGTACCACAGTTTATCCATTCACCATGAAGAAAAATGTCATGAAAAAAAGAATACGTTTTGTTTTGTAAGAAATGGCCAAACTGTCTTCCAAAGTGGTTGTATCATTTTGTGTTCCCACCAGCAATGAACGGGAGTTCCTCTTGTTCCACATCTTCATCAGCATTTGGTCTATCGATGCTCCAGTTTTTGACCATTCGAACATGTGTGCAGTGTTATCTCATTGTTTTTATAATTTGTATTTCCCTGATTACATATAATATGGAGCATTTGTATATATTGCCATTTGTATATCTTCTTTGGTGAGGTATCTATTAAGTTCTTTAGTCAAATTATATTGTCTTCTTACTATAGAGTTTTAAGAACTAGGATTACTGTCCTTTATCAGACACAGGAAAGAATCAGTGAGAATAACTGAGGATACATTTGATTCCAGAAATACAAAATTATAGCACTTGTTTACCAAACCCATAATAATAGTATTTTTCTCAGGGGTTCTAGATCATTCTATATATGAGGAGTCAACACAGGGCTGTGGGTTCTTCTGCAAAAATGAGCAAAAATACAAAGGGGGAAATCTTGAATTGAGGGAACAAATCTAGCCCCCAGTTAATCACTTAAAGTGACAAAACCAAGAAATCTGGGGGACTGCCTTGATATATCACATATCTGAATGGACTTGCCAATTTCTCTCCACCTTCTTGATAAGGTCTGTGATTTCCCTTAATATGTGTTTTTAATCTGGTATTAGAGCTTAAAATTAAAGCTTATTAAAGCTTATTAAAGCTTAAAATTAAAATACCTAGTTAAGAAAACACATTGTCTAAGGGTTGATTATTTAAAAAAAAGTCACCAGGGGCGCCAGGGTAGCTCAGTGGTTAAACCTCTGCCTTCGGCTCAGGTCATGATCTCGGGGTCCTGGGATCGAGTCCCGCATCAGGCTCTCTGCTGGGCAGGGAGCCTGCTTCCTCCTCTCTCTCTGCCTGCCTCTCTGCCTACTTGACAGAGATCTCTCTCTGTCAAATAAATAAAATCTTTAAAAATAAATAAATAAATAAATAAATAAATAAATAAATTTTTAAAATCACCAATCACAAATCATGGATTCAGATCCTCTTAAGTGGAAGGTTCAAGACTTGGGTGTCCCACAGACTCTAGGTTCAATTCCCAACTGTAACACTTAAGTATCACAGGGTGTGATAAACATGTCTTAACCCCTCTCAGTATTAATAACCTCATCTATAACATGGGGGTTAAAAATGTACCTTACTCAATTTACATGAACAATACAGTTAAGATAGATGATGATTATGGATAGATAGTATCCATTAGGTATTACTATCTCTTGTTTTGGCAGAAGGAAAAACTTAAACAGCAAAGAAACACAATTTCGAAATGTGAAGTAACTACTGAGAAAGGGAAATAATACAAGTTGAAGATAGACTTGACTCAAACCACAATTTTAGTCTAGGGCAAAACATATTTGTTATCTTCTGTTCAAGAATAAAGAAAGATATGCAATGTGGCATTGATGTGTACTGCAAATGTGAACATGACAACCTAAGAGGGACAATTTTTGCTGAGCCTTAAGATACACGGCAACACTGGTTCAGCTGGTTTATGCATATTACTCATATTAGCACGGTCGACTTCATTAAAAAGGCACTGTATTTCCAGACATTCTCTTCGCCGCAACAAAGAAACTAGAGTTTCTCTCTGCTGGGCAGGGAGAATGATGTCTTTAAAAAGTGATGTCTTTAAAAAAAAAGAAAAGAAAAGAAATTAAACAACAGACCTCTCATATCATCTTACTGTTGGCCAATGCATTTTATTTACTGCCACTTTTGAGAAAGCAAATTTTTTTCTTTCCCAAATGTCCTAGAAAGAGCCTGAAATTCATACCTCAGTAAGAGTTACCCATGGAGTGGAAGTGAGCTGCCTTTTTGTTTTGTTTTGTTTTGATTTTTGTTTTTTTAAGAGAACCAAAGCATAACCACCCTCCCAAGTAAGAGATAGAAATGTCAAGGATTGTTTAGCACCCAGCAAATTTCTACAGCGGATCAGTAAGAAGTTATGTAGCACAGGTGTTTAATTATGATGCATTAGGGAAATGGGTAATGTTCAATGATCCTCAAACATGAACCTCCACCTATGCAGAGGTCTAGTATCAGTTCATGGAGTGATAATATTAAGGGAAGCAATCGTGCTCAAGGGCCTTTCTTTCCTTGGTTGGTGTAACCAAGTTCACTGCCAGGAAGCCATGAGCTTTCCCCACATGAGCAGGTCTTTCATGCAAGTTTATAATCTGCATCTGAGTTATCTCTCCAGGAATTAGCCACTTCTCAAAGCAAGTGAAAAAACAGAATAACTCAAGATGCCCTGTAGAGAAAATATCTCCAGGCATCTTCCCAGAACCCTGACTTGACGATAAACAAAGGAAACCAATGTACTGGCCAAATGACCAGGCAAGGTCACTGTGGCTCATCCTCAAAGTATAGCCAGTTCCCTTAGCCAACTCTGGGTACCACTCCATAGGCAGAACTGCTATGAGGCAGACTTACTGAGACTGTCAGGACTTTGTATACACCATCTCAGTTAAACCGTATGAGGTCAACTATTGTTATTCCTATTGAGAGATGAGAAAAATGATGAGTTGAGGATATTAAGATTATTATTGCATCATTAAGGGCTATTCTTGCCAAAGTCAATGCTTATGCTTTTACTTGGACAATCTGGCTTCCCAAGACCCTGTAGTATCATTCACAAGATTCTAGAGCTTAGAAAGCGTATGTAAAACAGTAAGGCAATGTTTGTCTCCTGCATTCTCAAGCCTACCATCCACCTGTGGCACCTTCGCACTTATTTCTTCATCTTTCAATTTCATTCTCCACCTCTACTTCATCCCCCTTTCCAAAGCACACAGTTCTCTGCGACTGCCTTCATAAGAGCAGGGAAGCAGAATAAGTGAATCTCAAGCAAAGCTATTCATACTAGTGTGACATTAGTGTAACATGATTGTCATTTAAAGACTGGCCAGAAAGAGAGAGTATATGACCTGGTAGGATTAAACAAGAAGTAAAATGATAGGACAAAACATTGTCTTGTCAGGAAACATGAATTCTCCCATAGACTTCGAGCTGCCAGAGGACCAGGGTTATGTATGTTAACTTGTGCTTCTAGCTCAGGACCACATAAATAACAAAGTCTCTGTATATGCTTTCTGAACTGAGTGGAACTAATCTAGGCTTTCCCATCACTTTGGTATAACCTTATAAAAGCCATTCTGTAACTCTTCATTTCCTTACCTATACGATGGGAGAGTTGGACCAGATCAGTGGTCCTTAAACTTCTTTTCCATGGAAACTCATGTGCAAATAAAATAGTAATCGTGAATACTAAGGACTGAATATTTAAATCCCCCAAAATTGGTTATGTTGAAACCTAATGCCCTAAGCAATGGTATTAGCAGTGGGGCTTTTGAGAGTTGCTTAGGTCAGTAGCGTGGAGCTCTCAAGAATGGGATGTGCCTTTATAAAGAGACCCCAGAGAGCTAGCTTGCTCCTTCTACCATGTAAGGTTACAGCAAAAAGATAGCTACCTATGTGGCATCACAATTCCGGACTTCAAGCTCTATTACAAAGCTGTCATCATCAAGACAGTATGGTACTGGCACAAAAACAGACACATAGATCAATGGAACAGAATAGAGAGCCCAGAAATAGACCCTCAACTCTATGGTCAACTAATCTTCGATAAAGCAGGAAAGAATGTCCAAGGGAAAAAAGACAGCCTCTTCAATAAATGGTGTTGGGAAAATTGGACAGCCACTTGCAGAAAAATGAAATTGGACCATTCCCTTACACCACACACGAAAATAGACTCAAAATGGATGAAGGACCTCAATGTGAGATAGGAATCCATCAAGGCAGCAACCTCTTCAACCTCAGCCACAGCAACATCTTCCTAGGAACATCGCCAAAGGCAAGGGAAGCAAGGGCAAAAATGAACTATTGGGATTTCATCAAGATCAAAAGCTTTTGCATAGCAAAGGAAACAGTTAACAAAACCAAAAGACAACTGACAGAATGGGAGAAGATATTTGCAAACGACATATCAGATAAAGGGCTAGTGTCCAAAATCTATAAAGAACTTATCAAACTCAACACCC
>PISX010035248.1:0-13113 GCA_004024625.1 Mellivora capensis
AGGAGCCCCAGTGTTTGAGGAATTCTTAAAAATCTCTTGATAGGCTCGCTGAGTGGCTCCTGCTATCCAAGAGGGAAAATAATGTCAGTAACCGGGGTCAGATTGTGGGAGGTCTATAGTGACACAGATGGAGGGAGAAAGAGAAGCCAAAGCTCAGTCGTAGTTAAGGAAGGGGGTGAAAATATTGGAAGTAGCTGCTAAACCAATTCAAGCAACTTATTTTAAAGTAGGGCCCTTGGAAAAAAATAGCTTCAAATAATAATGTACAAAAGTGAAGGGAATAGTAACAAGCCTCACATGGCCATGAATTCACAGCCCATCTCTTTTCATTTTGTACCTCATCTACTTCCTGCATTACCCTGATATTATTTTGAAACATTTTTTTTAAGATTTATTTACTTTTAGAGAGAGAGAGAAGGCACGTGCACACAGCGGGGCAGGTGCAAAGGGAGAGGGAGAAAGAGAATCGCAAGCAGACTCCCTGCTGAGTGCAGAGCCCCACACCAGGCTTGGTCTCAGGGCCCCAAGAGCATGACTTGAGCTGAAATCAAGAGTTGGTTGCTTAACTGACTGAGCCAACCAGCCATCCCTATTTTGAAACATTTTTATGTAAATACTTTAGTAACTACCTCTAAATATATTCTTATAAAAATAACTATCATTAGTACACCTAAAATTAATAATTTTTAATATAATAAGATATTCAGCTGGTGTTCCTCTTTCTGCAAATGCTTTATACTATTTTTTACAGTTTATTCTGCATAAGGATACAAAGTCCATGCCCTGTGGTTGATGTCACTTAATTCTGTCTCAGTATGTTCCTCCCTATATCTCTTTTTCCCCTTGCAATTAATTTTTTTGTCACTATTTTATTTTATTTTATTTTTTATTTTTAAATTTTTTAAATAAACATATAATGTGTTTTTATCCCCAGGGGTACAGGCCTGTGACTTGCCAGGTTTACACATTTCACAGCACTCATCATAGCACATACCCTCCTCAATGTCCATTACCCCACCACCCTCTCCCGTCCCCACTCCCCCCAGCAACCCTCAGTCTGTTTTTTGAGATTGAGTCTTTTATGGTTTGTCTCCCTCCTGATCCCATCTTCTTTCATTTTTTTCTTTTCCTACCCCCTAAACCCCCCATGTTGCATCTCCACTTCCTCATATCAGGGAGATTATATGATAGTTGTCTTTCTTCGACTGACTCACTTCGCTAAGCATAATACCCTCTAGTTCCATCCACGTCGTTGCAAATGGCAAGATTTCATTTCTTTTGATGGCTGCATAGTATTCCATTGTATATATGCCACATCTTCTTTATCCATTCATCTGTCGATGTACATCTAGGTTCTTTCCATAGTTTGGCTATTGTGGACATTGTTGCTGTAAACATTCGGGTGCACGTGCCCCTTATCCTATAGAATTTCTCATGGTTTAGGTTTCTCTGTTTTCATTCCCATGGTGATGGTTGGTATGCTACTCTCTGTCTCTCACATTTCCTAAGCTTAGGGCTTAGATCTAGAGGACAAATCAGATTTGGATGTGATTTTTGTTGTTGCTGCTGTGGTTAAGACTACTCAGAAGTGGGGCCGTGTGTTTCCTTGGGGTTACATTTGTCTGGTGATGTATCTTTTTGATGATTATTGTCTAGATCCATTAACTACCAGACGTTGCAAAATGGCAACCTTGAACCACCTCTAGTGGTCCAAGCTATATAACTAGGCCTCTAGAAGGGTACCTTATACTCTGCACCCCAGCTCCTTTGTGACTTTTTTCCCCCTCTAAGGAAAAGTATTTGCCAAATTATTGAAAGTAGTGCGGCAGAATGAAAATGTCAGCTTGATGTCTGTTTGGGATCCCAGTCCCAGCACCTACTCATGCGATGACTTAGTATGGATGTTCCTTAATTTCTCTGTGCTTTAATTTCCTAGTGTGTAAAACAAAAACAACAGAACACACCACATATGAATGTGGTATTAGAAAGAATATATATAAAATTGGTACATAGCACACTCTCAGTAACAACTAACACTTGTCCTCCATTTCAATGACTTAAAGATGTGCTTTTTTCCACCCGTATGTTAACATCTCTGAAATTGGGATGCCTCTTATGACAGAAGATATTTTAGTTTCAATGGCATATGATCGTAGTTCAGACAGCTTTCTCTTGCTCAAGTGCACTGAGTCTAAGTCATTGATGTTGCTACAGAGACTTATAATCATTCGAAATGGGCTTTCTGAAGTGAGCACATTCTGTTAATAGTTTCTATCGGTTCTAGAATTTTCCGGTTTCACAGAGGCTATCCATTTTAGGATACCAGGTATGAATTTGATATGTTTTGTTTATAGATCAACAAAAGTGAATTTTCAGAAGAACTTGGAAATTCTAATATTATTATAGGACATTAGATATTAAAGACAAAAGAAAATCAGAATTGAGAAAGCCAATTACCTCCTTGTTGTAGGTCACTTCAGGTTCTTTTCTCATTTCTTCCTATCTTTTCCCCTTCTCTGATCATGGGGAGTTAATCTTGTGGGTCCAATTCTGGAACTGTATGGGGCTATCATGGGCTGAATGTTTGTGTCCTCCCAGAATTCGTATGTTGAAACCTAACTGATGGTCCTAGGAGGTGGGGCCTCTGGAGACTGATGACGTCATGAAGGTGGCACCCTCTTAAATGCGATTGGCTTCTTATAAAAGGGATCCCAGGGAGCTCCCACACCCCATCTGCCCCTTGAGGACACAGCAGAGGCTGGCTGTCTGCAGCCCAGAGGAAGGCTCTCACCAGACCCAACTACTGCCGGGACCCTGTCCTGGTCTTCCATCTCCAGCACTGTGAGAATAAGTGTCTGTCATTTAAAACCACCCAGTCTAGGACACTTTGTCATAACAGCCCCGCAGAAGAGTTGTGCATGTGAGTGCTGGCCTCTCCCATGTCCCCGACCTGCAGTAGCAGATGGAGAAGGCCCATCTTCATCTTTCTCAGGATCATGTTCTGCTTAGCTTCCCTGTACACTACAAGTATCCTTTCATGCTTCCAAAGAGTTAAATCTTAGTAGCTAAATACTTATGGTTAATGCTAAGCTTCATTCCATAGATGTATGTCATTCGGTGAGCATCATCCTCTATGGGCATCTTGGTAATTTTTCACTGTGGTGAAAACATTACAATAAACACCTTTGAACCAAGCTTTCTTTTATTACTTCGGATTGTTTCTTTCAAGTGGATTCCCAGAAGTAAAGCAACCATGGCTAATCAAAGTGATTATTGGGGAAGGAGGAGTAATTTTGTAAGTTTTAAGAGGATCTGTTCAAGGCTGAGGGAAGATTCCATTCCCCAGGGAAGGCGAGAGGGGCAGGAGTTGGGGCTTGGGCTTGGGGGGTGTGGGGTGTCAGGGCTCTAATCAGTGGTTGTGGCTTCAGTAGGAGCTGTCGAGCCGATGATACATATTTTGGTGAGTTTTGCTTCTTACTGAGAATACTTCATCTTTGGTGTTGGTGCTGTCCTGAGCACAGAATGCCGGATATCCTGAGAAATCCCTTGCTTACTCCTCAGGGACAATGCACTGGAAATGCTTGATAACCAGTAAAGAACTCCTTATTATGCAATGGACAAGTTCTGTATATGTCTTTGGCCAAATTTCTATGATCCTCTATTTTGGGGATTTTTTTTTAATGACTTCACGTCTAGGTGATAGGGAATAGTTTAGTGCTCCCTGTGTACATTATGCTTAAATGTGTTCATACCCTAGTACACGATTTTCCCTCTGCCTCTAAAACCCTTCCTCCCCTTTGTCACCAGTTTGGCCCCTTGCTTATGTACCAAGCAGCCATTTGCCTCTTCTTCTCTGCTAAAAGAACCTCAACTTTGTTCAGATTTGGAGCAGCAGTGAGCTCCGTTGGTGGGCTCTTCCTGGTATCAGCCAGTCATGGTAATCCCATGCTCCTTTGTCACAGTTGATTTCAAGCTCTGTAAGCAACCCAGTTATAGCTAACAGGGCCTAAGAGGAAGTTTGCTGGAGACATCTAGAAAATATTTTTCACCCTGGTAAATCATGAGAGTGCCCCTGTCTTTTTCCACATTGGAGCATTGTCATGTGGGGGTGTGTGTTGTATGAAGCTTCAGCAGCCATCTTGCATCATGAGGCGCAATATCCCTGACGCACTGAATGTGCACGGCGAGGATGATGGAAAGAGCTTGCATCCTCTGGAGAATAGAACTGTTCACCATGACTGGGCACCAGCAGCTTATCCACTAGACAGAGAGTGGACACCCAGCCCTCACTAGTGGCATCAGGTCACGTGCCAAATAATGACAAAGTTAGGAGAAGACCGTGTTCCAGGATTTTTCTTTTTGGGGATGCCGTTTGGCTGCATGAAGAGAAGCTTGATTACAGTGGCTTATATCTCACTTCAGCGTGAAGTCAGGTGGTGAGCGATCTAGGGTGGATGGGTGGCTCCATGAAGGCCCCAATGTCTTGGTTTCTTCAGTCTTTCTGCTCTGCCATCCTGGGCTCGTGGCTTTCCTTTGTTGCTTCAAGCCTGCTTCACCGCGAGCCTTGCGTCTGCGCTCTGGAGACTGTGAGGGAGGAAGGAACAAGCACAACGGGTTAGGATTCTTAATGAGAGATGAATGTGTCCTAGAAACTTCCGCATACTTCCTCCTGACCAGAGCTGTCACATGGCCACCTCTGGGAGGTCTGGGAAGCATGACTGCTGGGGGCCACAGTGCCATCCCGAGTAGAATTGGAAATCTGTGAGTGAAGAGCCAGGGGTGTGGGTTAGGGAGGCAGATGCATTTGGGAAGTCTCTCCAGCCACCACACCAGCGTCTCTGGTGCTCTGCACCCTCCAGGGGAGCGGGAAGGGGGTCCCCGCCAGAGAGACATCACATTGGCACCAACCCAGGCTGGAGCCGAGCTCTGTGAAGCAACGTCATGATTCTTCCTCTCCAGTGCCGTAGAGCAGATCATCCCTGCTAGGTCAGAAAGAAGCAACGGTTTCCGTTTAAAAATAGTTCAGCATTCTCCCATCATACTGCATGGCTGGAATTCTCTCTTGTTTGCTGCCCCTTCTGAAGACCCAGAGCTCCCAGCCTTGCCTGCACGTTATTATCACCTGGAGAGCACTAACAACTCCTGCTCTCCAGCCCTCCCAGCAGGCCAAGTCAATGAGCCTCCTTGGAGAGGGGACCCGGGACTCGGTATTTTCTTTCCTTTTCTTTTCAGCTCCCAGGTGATTCTGATATGCAGCCAAGGTTGAGGACCTCTGCAACAGGAGCGGCAGTTTGAAATCCTGGCCACATATCAGAATCATCCAGGGGGCTTTTAAAAACTGCTGATGCCAATTCCTACCCCCAGAGATTCTGGCTTAATTGCATTGGGACGGGGGCCGAGTGGGGACCACTCTCTAAGCCTCCCCAGGTGGCTCTCATGTGCAGCCGAGTTTGAGAATCGAGGCACCAGAGTAACAAAACCACAGAAGGAAGGAAGGAATCTTTTCTTTCTTTGAGGCAATAAAGCCGGTAAAGTGCTGTCACCTGGCATGTTTCTGGACATCGCCAGGACCGTGTTCTCAACCTGGCTGGCACAGTTTCTGAAAGTTCCAGTTCCTGGACTCTGCTCTCTGGGATTTTAATCCTGTGGTTGTGGGTGGCGGGGGAGGGGGTGCTGGCATCATTCTTGTCCCTTTGTTTTTAAAGCTCTTCCGTGACGATTATTGGTAACGGGGGTGAGGAACACTGCAGAATATTAGTGATGACAATGAGGACGATGGTGATCCTGATGGTGTGAAAATAATGGCCCATAAAAAGTTGTGCCCGGGCCAGGAGAAGACCATGGTAGCTAAGAACGGGCAGGTTTCAGAGCACCTCGGTGACTCAGTGGGTGAAGCATCCGACTCTTGGCTCGGGTCACGATGGCAGGGTCGTGGGATCGAGCCCTGTGGCAGGCTCTGTGCTCAGTGGGGAGTCTGCTGGAGGGTCTTTCTCCCTCTGCCCCCCACCCTGGCCCTCTCTCCTTCTCTCTCTCTCCCACCCCCCCCAAAAGGGATCAGGTTTTATTTATGCAGAGGTGCTGAATGTCACCATTTGTGTCTTTTTCCATTGCTAATCCCGTGTACTCTCTGCATCTGTAAAGAACTGCCTTGTTGGGGTGCCTGGTGGCTCAGTTGGTGAACCGTCTGCCTTCGGCCCGGGATCAAGCCCCAAGTCAGGCTCCTTGCTCAGCAGGGATCCTGCTTCTCCCTCTGCCTGCCGCTCCCCACCCCCTTGTGCGCGCGCTCGCTCTCTCTCTCTCTCTCTCTCTCTGACAAATACATAAAGACTTAAAAAAAAAAAAAAAAACTACCTTGTTTAAGAATAGGCCCTACTCATTTTTTTCTGCTTTCCCCTTCACCCAGCATGATAGGAAGTCCCTAGAAGTGTAGCCGATGAACGAGCTGTGTGGTTCCAGCTATCAAGTCTGAAGGCACCTGTTTAAGGCTGTATCCAATTCTCCACTTAAACGATGTCAGCTTTTTCTGTCCCCTGGCTGCCCTACCCCATCAGTCTTTTTATGAAGATCTCAGTCAAACTCGTTGCTTGGGGTTGTGTAAACAGAACCACCAGCCGAAATGTGTTATGGCTGTGACAGATGTTCCTGGGGACACGAGCGTGCCCTGCACATTCGGAGCCCCGGCTGCCACACGCTCGCTCCCCGCCTCCCTCCACAGAGGCAGCAGGTGCTGGCAGGAGGACGCCCAAGGACAGGAGCCTCTCGATTCCTTCCTCTGCACAACGTAGCCGCTACAAGCAGGGAGGACTTGCAGGGCCTCCGGGAGCAGCTCACAAGGCAGACATGCCCGTGGGTGTGTGCAGCTAGAAGCTGGATGGGGCCGCCTCCTGGCCTGCCCCTCGCCCTTCCCTAGCTCTCTCCTGAATGCCTTACAGCTCACTTCCTGCCCTGCAGGGGGAGTGGGGCCTCCCTGTCAGACCCGTGTCTGAGCGCCCGAGGGAGCCAGAGCGCCTCACCTTTCGAGGCAGTGAGGCTGCTGGCACATCTCCTAGGGTGTCCATCTCTCAGTCTTCCCTTCTACCTTCAGAAACTATTTCTTTACTTTTGATCTAAAAGTCCAACATGGGAGGAAATTAGAAATCAGCCCTTCTCTGATGGGAGAGCGAGGCCCTCAGAACTTCGGCAAACCCTTGAGATTCTGTGTGCACTGGCTGAACAGCTCTGCTGACCTTCCTGGCGTGTGAGGGCAGCGTGCAAAGCCCACTTTCTGGTGCAACTCACTCGCACCTGAAGGCCGCTGCTGGGCATTCAAGCAGGCCTGGGACAGGCCCTCTGTTCCTTAGGGGCACAGCCTCTGTCCTGTCCCTACTGTAGGACGAACCTGCTTGGTTTAAAGGTGGCTACCCCCCCCCCCCGAGTTATGCAGATTTGACAGAGGCACTGCAAAGGTGAGAAGGGCCACTACTTCCTGCCTCTGCCTTTGGACTGGGAGGCCTGCAGGGACCACAGAGGGGTGGGTGGCGTCAGGGCCCAGGTGGTGTGATCAAGCAGATCAGAAAAGCCCCATCTCTGTGCTCAAACTGCTCTGCCATTTTCCAAGATCCACTGGAAATTGTTACTATGGTTGTTAACTAACAGTTGGCAGCTAGGAGTGTGGTCGATGACTAGAGCACAAAATTCGGCCAAAAATTTTAAGAAAATGAACTGATTCCTTTTCTCTCTGATGGAACATAGTAACGAGTACAGGTTTCCTGGGCTAGCTTCGGCACTCCTGACATTCCTGGCAGGAGGATTCTTTGCTGTGGGGGCTACCCTGTTAGAAGCTGAGCGTCTTCCAACAAATGGAGACCCCAAAACTGTCTCCGAACATTGCCAGTGTTCCCTAGGGAGCAAAATCATCTGAACCATCACTTTCATCAGTTGGCTTAGAAGACTAGAGGCTATGTGCCAAGCCAATTTCGGCCCACAGTCTGAGGACATACAAACCATTTTAAGGCTAGAAGGAGATGCTTTTTCTGAATCTGAAGGGAGAACATTTGAGGCCGCTCATTAACGGGGTCTTTCTGTGGAGGGATCCTCCGGCCTGTCATCACACAGGAGAGTGCCCACATTGGGAATGGTTGGCAGAAGGGGTGAAGGGATCTCATTAAGCTGGGGATTCCAGAGGTGAGGACCCTGGGCCTTAATTCTGTGGCGTAGCTTGGGGAGACATCCAGCTTAGGAAGGTCCCAGGGCTGTCCACACCTCCTTGTAGTGGAGGGAAAGCAGATAAAAGTGTCAGGCTGTGGAGAAGGCCTTGAGAAAGTAGTTGAGAGAGGCAGGCAGACCCAATCCCCCCAGGTGGGGGCAGGGCAGCAGCTGGAAGACCGAGCCCCAAAACAGACGAGATGTGTCCCCTCAGCAGTGGGCATCTCTCAGGACAGCACTTGGTGGTCTGTACCCCCCACCACCCCCGGCCACTGCCCCAGCAAAGCCTGCAGAAGTGAGGTACTGCCCTGAGTTTCTACCAGCCCCAGGAAGTGGATGGACTGATGGAGAACCTTTGCTCTGACAGCAACCCCCTCACGTTGTTAATACTTCCGTTCAAGACCGCAAACCGGGTGGGAACTGGAAAGTTCACTTGTGTTCAGCTTTAGAAAACAGTCATCCTTTTGCACGTCTTCATTTGTGAAGTGTATGCCTGCCACAATTTGTGGAAGCCAGCATCTTCTTTGACAGGGGACATGTTCGCTTTTTTTTTGAGAACGATCTCATGACTCGCCATTCAAACCCGTGTCCCGTTTAATACACTGGAGGAACTGCTGGCTTCACGTGTAGACCATTCATGTCTTGCCTCTAAAACAGACAAATCTGTTCTTGGATCCTTGTGCTTATTAGCAATCCCGAGTTGTCACCGTTGGGTGCATTCGTGTCTCCATCGGGCAAGAAGTGTTAAGAATTAGCAATCAGAGTTGTGCTTCAAGGGCCAGAGAAGGAAAAAGTTCTGAGGTCTCGGGCATGAGGCCCACCGCTCTTGGCTGAACTTGAGACAGATGAGACCTGCAGAAGCGCCTCAGGGCAGAGCTGAAGACACGGGCTGGTTTCAGAACCCGGCATTTCACCTGGTGTGCCGGGGGAGTTTGAGAGCTGAGCTCGGGGCCTGCTCCACCGGCCCGGTGCTCTGCAGCTCTCCTCCTCCCGTCTCTGCCTTCCCTGCAACCTCAGGGCCATCCTGCCCAGCATCCCAGGAGCACCCCTCCCCCGGCATAGGAAGAGGGGGAGGCCACGACAGCATGTGCCAAGTGGGAAGAGCAGCGACAGCCCCAGGAAGAAGAGCCCCGTGGACAGGAGTGTCCTCAGCGCCAGAGGAAGTCCTCTCAGTGGTTCTTCAGGGAAGCAGTTTCTTTTCCGCAGCCCATTTGATGACTGGCCCATCGAATCTATTGGTGAGTTTTATTGACGCTTGTGGATAGGGACCAGGGCTGTTAAATATCCTGAAACACAGTGGACAGCCCGGCATGACACCAAGTTGTGGTTGCCTCCCCTGCGGCTCTGGAGAGCTCTGCCAGAGCAGGTGGCAAGCCTGTCTGTAGCTGCTGGAGGGGCCGGGACCCGAACTCCATCTAACATGAAAACTCAAAGGATTTCTTTTTTTTAAGATTTTTAAAAATTTATTTGACAGAGAGCATGAGCCAGGGAGTACGGCAGGCAGAGGGAGAAGCTGGCTCCCCACGGAGCAGGGAGCCTGATTCGAGTTTTGATTCCAGGACCTGGGATCCCAGGATCATGACCTGAGCTGAAGGCAGATGGTTATACCCAGCTGAGCTGCCCAGGCGCCCCTAAAAAGGACTTCCTCTGAAATTTTAGCAGACCTTAAATTTCCTAGAAATGAACCTGCTGTTGAATCCCAGGGAAGGTTGCCCTTTGTTTTGTTCAGGACGTTATCAGATCTTTCTTCCTTATTTTGAAAAACCACATGACCTGCAGCAATATTGGTGGTGGCACTTGAGGTGCAAATAGAGTCCCTCCGCATATTGCCTTTGTGACTGTCCCGTTTCTGGTGATTCCGACTAGAGGCCAGTTTCCAGGTCACTGAATCTTCGAGAACACTTGGACCTGGACACTATATATTTAAGTGCAGATTCATGCATTCTTTCATTATACATACACATATTCATTATTTTACTTTTACTTATCTAAAATTACTTCCCTTGGAGGGGTGCCTGGGTGGCTCAGTGGTTTAAGCCACTGCCTTCGGCTCAGGTCATGATCTCAGGGTTCTGGGATCGAGTCCCGCATCGGGCTCTCTGCTTGGCAGGGAGCCTGCTTCCCTCTCACTCTCTCTGCCTACTTGTGATCTCTCTCTGTCAAATAAATAAAATCTCTCTCTCAAAAAAAATTTTTTAAAAAATTACTTCCCTCGGATTTTTCTTTTATATTACAGTTAAGATTTTTATGGAGTCTTTTGAAATCACGTGCATAAAGTCAGCTGTCTTCAATTCTAGAGTAAAGAGCACAAAATATTTATTACTTAAAAGGGATCCCCTAAGGGGAAGGTAAGGTTCTAGTATCCAAAGACAATGAGAGTAATTCTGCAAATTGTCCACTGGAGGTTGCTAGAAACTCACCCAAACAGGTCAGGGACACCTGCAGGAGAATCCCAGTTTCTCACACATTAAATCAATAGTGATGCAAATGACTGTTAACATTACTGGCTTCCACCCCCCCCACACACACGCGCGATTGTGTCTCCTCTCACGTCTCTCACACGTGGGTCAGCCTCCTTTGTTCACACCCAGGGCGCCGCCTGCGCCCACCTTCCCCGAGGTTCCATTTCCAGGATATAGAAATGTCGAGCTGCATGGGGGCATGACTACCTTATCTCCCTGCTCTGGTCAAAATCAGATAAATCGGCATTTTGCAGAATTTAAAATGAGACCATATATTACAGGCTGTGTCGAAGTTTACCATGCTTGCCTTGCTGCCCCAGGGGCACAGAGACCGAGCGCCGTCAACAGAGCCATCGGAATCATACGACTCTTTTAACATTAAAATAGAGAAATGGCCAAAGAGGGGGGAAAATCCTCAATATATTTTTTTTTAAATCTCTTTGGCTCTCAGAGGAAAAACATTTTTCGGTACAGCACATCCTCATGGCCTAAGCATGCTGCAGAGGCCTTGGCCATGAGACGGTCTTGTAAGACGTGATCTTGGATGTGAATCGAAATCTCTTCCCGTGTCTCACAAAACTGATTTGCCTAGATGTTCACTCCCATTTAGACATGGAAATATATGCGGGGCGCGATTTCTTAGGATTGCCAGAGGAAATGATGAGTGTGCTAGGTCCCCAGAGTTAGAGCTTTGGAGAAGAGAGGAGGGCTTAGCTTATTGGCCGCTCCGGTGGACTCCCACACCTTAAAGATGAGAAGCCCTCATGGGGCGGGGGAGGGGAAAGGTGAAGTTCAGATTCAGTCCAGAGGAGCTGGGCTGAGGAGGCAGGGGGTCGGCTCGGGGATGGAGCATCTCGGGGTGTGCTCACAGGTCACTGTGTTCTGCTCCTTGTGTTGGGATGGGGGTACAGGTGTTTGTCATAGAAACAAAACAAAGCCGAAAGTGGGCCGTGCCCAGACCAGCGATGCAAGGGTATTGTGAACCAAAGACTGTAATAAATCTGAGTCTGTGCTCTTGAGGTCCAAATGGGGAAGGAAAAAAAAAAGTGGGAAAGAAGAAAAGATGGTTTCTGAGGTCCTACATCAGCTTGAAAAGCCTGACTACAGGTTCAGATCTTGATTTCTAGCTCGAAGCCTAAGTCAAGCTGTTCTGTACCCAACTGTAGCTCGGCAGTTGCCTTGCAGCACACATTTTGCTGAAAGCTAGTTAAAAACAAACAGATGAACAAAAAACTAATAAAAGTAGTCAAAGGGATTGAGGTCCAAATGTGGGGAGGAGGAGATGTGGAAACCTCAAGGCAGCAACCTTGATTCAGGAGGTGAATTTCACACAGTGGATCCAGTCAGTAGACCCCGCTTCTCTCTGAGGTCTGTCCACACTGACCACACGCCCTGGGTTTATCCACCTCTGAGAAAGAAAACATTTGAAGGATTCCCACACTATGGAGAGGATCCAGTAAGTGAGAGAAGAAGTTAACAGGCCTGTCAATTACCGAACCCCACTGAGGAATTTCCCAGTATTCTTTGTTTCTTTTTTCTAGGTTGGGATTTAGTCCAGCTACAGCCGGTGGGCCAAGCCCAGTTTCCCACTTGTTTGTGTAAATCCATTATATGGCACTGGTTTCAGCTGGGATGAGTTTGCTCCCTGAGGAGTCTTGGGCAATGCCCGGCAGCATTTTTGGTTGTAAATTGGGGTAGAAATGCGTTGGCAGGTGGTGGGTCTGGCCAGGGATGCTGCTGGTCCCACTGCAGGGTCCACGAGAGCCCCACGCAGCAGAGAATTAGTGGCCCAGAATGACAATGGTATGGGGGTGGGAAATCCCTGGTTTTCTTGGTACCAATTTGCATTCATTAGTTTCTCTGGCTGTTCCACCAGCCGAGTTGCGTAGTTGAGACAGAAATCATATGCCCCCCGAAGCCTGACAGGTGTAGTGTGTGTCCTAGTATAGCAAAAGTTTGCCAACCTGAACCCTAGTCTAGATCATCAGTAAAGACTGAACAAACAAGTAAATTTGGATTACTTTAAAAACGGCAAAGTTTGATCTATAACGCCTGCGGTATCCCTTTGAAAGCCTCCTTGTTGGACTTTCTACGGCTACATTTTAATTCTGTATCCTTCTGATTGCCACTGCTTGATCTCTTTTTTTCTTTTTTTTTTTTTTAATTTCTTTTCAGCGTAACAGAGTTCATAGTTTTACACCACACCCAGTGCTCCGTGCAATGCGTGCCCTCCACTATACCCACCACCAGGCTCCCCCAACCTCCCACCCCCACCCCTTCAAAACCCTCAGGTTATTTTTCAGAGTCCATAGTCTCTCATGGTTCATCTCCCCCCCCAATTTCCCTCAACTCCCTTCTCCTCTCCATCTCCCCATGTCCTCCGTGTTATTTGTTATGCTCCGCAAATAAGTGAAACCATATGATAATTGACTCTCTCTGCTTGACTTATTTCACTCAGCGTAATCTC
>PISX010035249.1:0-13120 GCA_004024625.1 Mellivora capensis
ATTTACAAAAAAATACAATTTTGTTATATCTTAGTATTTATGTTACTGATTTTATTCTTTTGCCTCACTGCAATAGCTAAAAATTTCAAAGCAATATTGATTCCTAGAAGTGTTACAGAGTCCTATTACTGCTAAAACTTCTACTTAAATTAGGAATAGAAGGTAACCACCTAAACATGTTTCGGGTAATTTATGAAATTTTATTTTATTAAACAGTAAAGTTAAAAAGCCACTGTTATCAAAAACATGGAGTCCAGTTTTAAAAAACGTTGAGTTAAGTGAAAATGTGAAATTTATTTCACAACCAAGAACATCAATGCTATAAACATTACGAGAATCTGAATGAGCTTCAGGAAGTCAGAGCTGTATCTTTTTCCCAGAGAGTTCAAGATTTACAAATTAGAATTTATAAGATTTCAAAGAAAATGATAGAGTAAAAAGAAAGTATTTCTTTAGACTTGTTTCTTGATTTGTATCTGCTCAATCTTGATACCTAGACATTTAAAGTTAGCCCACATTGGGATGCTTGGGTGGCTCAGTTGGTTGAGCAGCTGCCTTCAGCTCAGGTCATGATCGCAGCGGCCTGGGATCAAGTCCTGCATCGGGCTCCTTGCTAGGCGGGGAGCCTGCTCCTCCCTCTGCCTCTGCCTGCCACTCTGTCTGCCTGTGCTCGCTCACTCTCTCTCTGACAAATAAGTAAATAAAAATCTTTGAAGTAATCCCGCATAATGTTTTATGATGTGAATACATCCATGAACCTCAGAGACTTTTGCTTAAAGATTGATTGATTGATTTGAGGACGAGAAGGAGCAGAGGGAGGAGAGACTCTCAAGCAGACTCCCCGTTGAGCAGAGCCTGACCTGGGGCTCAATCTCTGGTCCCTGAGATCATGACCTGAGCCAAAGTCAAGAGTTAGTTGCTTAATCCACTGGGCCACCCAGGCACCCCAGAGGCTCAGAGACTTTCAGTGACTTACCCAAACTCCCTTAGCTACTACATATCAGAGCCAGGACCTATACTCCTGGCTCCCCAGAACACATTCCTAACCACTCTGTGTACGGCCTCCCCCCTGCTGCCCAGCAGTCCTCTGAGCTCCCCCGCAACCATATACAGCCACCCCGGAAAGCCCCTGCTCTCTGCAGCCTCTCCTCCCACTCCCACCTGACTCCTGTCTCTTGCTCCCTCCCACAGGCTCTATGGCACTCTGGACCCTTTTCCTGTTTTGAAATTCGGAAATTTTATGGAAGGTTCTAGGGCTTCCATATGGAATTTCTCAAGTGAAGTTAAACTTAGGTGAAATTACTGAATTTCTTTTTTTCTTTTTTCTTTTTTGCCATTCAACAGAGAAAGGATTGGCAATCCAATAATCATGGGGGAGTCTTTTATGTCTTTTGTAAGTAGCTTTGAGTCTGAATTGTCCTGGATAAGGTACCAAGGAGTCCTGGCTCCTTTTCGTGGCTCAAGAAAGGCTATGTGGAGAGAAAGGAAGAAAACAGCCTGGCAGGTAAGCAGACTGAATTAATTCAAGTATGTTATGCTTTAAGGAGCAATATTAGAGAAGCGGAGATAGTTCTGCCTGAAAAGGATAGAAGTTGGAAATAAGAGGAAAGGAAAAAAGATAATCAAGCTGGGGTGCATCGAAGGGGTTCACTGCCAGGACTTGAGCTTGTCTGGGGGAGTTCTGAACATCACTGGAGAGTTAAAGGTAATTTGCCAATGCTATATTTTATATGAGTTTCTGCAATGAAAACTAGATTCTGTCATAATGAAAGATTTTATTACTTCTGTTCTTTTGCTCCAATAACTTTCCTTGACTGAAAGAGAAATTATATAGTCTTCAAAGTATCTATGGTTTTTCTCAATCCAGTGAGTTTTTATTGAGCACCTACATTGAGGACTCTTCTTGCTTCTCTCTCAGCACAGTGTCAGTTGCCTTTTTGTTGATTCCACATGTTAATGACCCAGAAGAAAGGGAGGGAGAACACAGAATTCCCACTACTCCATCATGTCTGCCTCCTCTTGTAATTGGTAAGTGGGTTATCAAAAACTATGGGCTTTGTGATATGGATGGATTTAACTTTGCCTCCTTTCAAGAACTTTCAAACACAGAGAACCAGATCCATGGGGGGGAAAGGTTTAAAAGCTTCAAAGTAGGAAAACAAATGCTGTTTTCATCCAGCATTCTCACATGTAAGTTTCTGTACCATGTTATAGTTCTATCTCAACACATCCCCTGAGTCTTCGAAGTTAATAATTTATTGTTTTTTTTCCAGATGGGAAAAACATGCATTCCAAAGTAGGAAGGATAATATGATACTAGTTTAATTAAAAATCAGTATTATGAATGACTGGTGACCCCTCGGTTGGAGTTCTAGATGAGATGGAACTAGAGAGATTTGGCTTCACTGTACTTCATATAATCAAGAGAATCCCACCACTGACAGTAATAGATATTATCTCCCCAATCTAACAGATACAGCACCCAACTCTTAAGAAGGTGAGAAGGGCTCGTATACAACTCTGCCAGACCACAGGAAATTTCACACTTTGCTGAGAACACAATTATCTTTTCCAGCACTTTAATCCTGTGTTAATAAAACTTTAAATATGACAGAAAAGGGGTTCTTTTTTAAACATAATATGAGGTCAAAACGTCATTCTGGTAAGATGGTAGAAATCTTTTAAAATTAAATTTTAAAGAAATAACATTATAATAAAGACATCTTGCAGAGAACAAGAAAATTAGAAATTAAAGATGAGATATGGGAGAGAAACATTTGTACTGAGAATTGGTTCAAATATTATACTATCTAAAAATAGGATTGATTCTTCCTAAATCATCATCATCACCACTGCTATGGTCACTGTGTGACCACTGAGCCTTGGCTGTGCATGGCATTTCCTTGAGCTCTGGAACAGAGTTCCTTTTAGTAAAGGACAATTCTTGCGCAGGCACATTGTCCCATATGCACAGGAAACTGAGTGTTTCAGTCAGGCCAGAAACAGTTCAGCAACATTTAGGGGCCCTGTCTCTCTTCTTATATCTGAGTAGATGCCAAAAATGTTTTGAATAATGGCCTCTTTGTTAGACTACATAGAGAATGCCTCTCTAAGGGAAGATATATTGAGGGGGACTACATCCACCGGGTGTATGTTAAAAATCAATTTTAGGATATGCTCATAGTTTACACTTGTGGTATAATAAAAAATTAATTGTTCTTTGTCCCAGAGTCTGGCATAAAGCTCACAAAACTGCTGGCAATTTTCCTTTGTGTGGTAATAAGATAACTATGGAAGGGAAGGGGTCTGATAACTTTAGGATGGAGCTGGTCACCAGGAAAACCAACCATGTGACTGGAGGGTTGGAATTTTCAGCTCCAGGCCCTGATCTCTGGGGAAAGGAGCAGGGCTGGAGATTGAATTTGATCACAATAGCCAACCATTTAATCGATCGGGGCCATGTAATGAAATCTTCACAGAAACCCCAAAACCACAGGTTTCAAGGAACTCCTTGGTTGGTGAACACACTGATGCGCTGGGAGGGTAGGGAGCCCCGAGAGCGCATGTAAGCTCTGCCCCTCTCCACCTCCCATATCTTGCCCTTATCCATCTCTTCTATTTGACTGTTCCTCAATTGTATCCTTTATAATGAACTAATAATTGCAAGCAAAGTGCTTTCCTGAGTTCTGTGACTCGTTCTAGTGAATTATCGAATGGGAGGGGATGTCAAGGGAACTCTCAAATTTGTAGACTGCGGAGCACAAGTGTGGATAGCCTGGGCACTTCATTGGTAGCTGGCACTGGAAGTGGGGGCAGCCTTCGATTAAGCCTTTCATCTGTGGAGTCTAGACTAACTCTGGGTAGTAGTATTAGAACTGAATTGAATGCTTAGACGCCCAGCTGGTGTCAGCAAATTGCAGAATTTGTTGGTATCAGGAAAAGACACCTAACAGTCATATCTGGTATTATGTAAATTAGGGAGGTGCTCAGCTAGTGAGTGTCTTTGGGCCTCTGGGGCCTTCTCCTACACTCCCCTCCTCTTTGCAGCTATTCCAGCTCCCTTCACGCCCCTTCCCAGGCCAAGCCGAGCCACTCCTCGATGAAAAGTGATAGAGCTGGCAGTGATATCTCCATTACGGGTATATGCTTTTTATAGGGAACTATTTAAGAAAACAATCCTGTAAGGTCAAAAGAGCATCTTAAGAAAAAAGTAAAAGTTTAGGCTGTACATATCAGGCTTGTTCTACTTGCTCAAGAGTGTAAGGCCCAGAGAAAAGAGTCTTTGAAATGTGACACCCTGTTGTGCAGGAAGAGAGCTGCTCTCTCCCTCTCTCTCCAGGAAGGTATTTTTCACCATATAAAGAACCAATAAGAGTCTCAAACAGGGAAAATCCCCTTTAAAATACCAAAAGCTCTAATCAGAACAGGAAGGATGAGTTATGCAACCAACAATGAAGTGCTTGGGGCATAAAGGCTAGATCCAAGTTCATGGCCAGTTGTTCAGTGCTTATAATCAGGGCTTTGGGGGAAGAGTGAAAGTTTCTTGGAGAGAGGATTTAATGGAAATGCCTGTATTCAGTGTGTTACAAAACTAATGCCTGTTTCTCATTCTCAGTGGAAATGTAAGAGTATAAATTCTGATATGGTACTTATGGGTGATTACATCACTTTACATCATTGCCTTTATTTTTGGAAGATAGTTTTAAAGCTTTACTGAGTCCTTGCCTTCCCTACTCTGAAAATATACATTTTCTAAGAAAAGAAGTCTGCATTTGTTGAGGTTTGCAAATGAGCTAGAGTCTTTGTTTTACAGTTTATTTCATCTGTAAATTAACTGTTAAATGGAGGTCAAGAGAAAATGTGATTGAACTATGCGGTCTCATTGTAGAATGTAGTTTTAATCATGATTGGGTGACATGTGTATGATGTTTTCCCCTTACTTCTCTATTGGAAAATAAACTTCAAGCCAGAGTATTCTTCCTCGTTCCTTTGGAACTCTTCTAATACCAAAAATAAAGATAGTTGAGGACTCATGTATTCATCACTAGTCAGGGATCTTATTTTTATTATTTTAACTCATTCGGAGGTTCAGACTCCTGAGACACAGACTCCGAGATGCAACTCAGCTTCCAGGAAGGTCATTAGGAAATACTCTTGGGATCAACATCCATGGGGAAGGGAAAGACAGCAGGTTGAGCAGAGAAAGAAGATGGGCTGCAATGCAGTCACAGGGAAGGGCTCAGCCAACACCATGGGGGTTCTGAAGCTGGGATGCCCCTTCAGAGCTGTGGGAGGCAGGTTGGGTCTTTGCACCCCATATCAACCAGTAATCAGATGCTGACCTCCCCCAAGAGAGAGGCCAGCTCCTTTCCCCATGCGCAATTCCTGGAGAGGGTTGAGAACTGAGGGTCGTTAGCATATTTCCCAGAGCTGGGAAAAAGAGCTCTTCAGTCCTGAAGGGGAGATCTGGGAGGTTCAGGGAAGGGCCAAGACAGGCACAAATATTTAATTCAGTGATTAACTATAGAACCATTAAACAACTAGCAATATGGCAAAAATCATACTAGTATATAACTAATACAACCCAAAGGGAGATTTGAAGTAACAGCTACGTAAGAATTCATATATCAGATTTCCAGATGCTGCTTTTCTGGGTCATGGTAAAACAAGCTTAATACAATTCCAGTATAACTCCTATTAATCACTTTATTTGATTACCCTGAGGAACAGTCCCCCTTCTGAAATATAAGGAGAAGAATCAGGAAACCAACAGTAGGAAGAAGACTCAGAAACAACTTCTTCCCTCAAATAATACCTTCCCATAATCTTAAATATAAAGACATTCAATAATTTCACCTAAGCTTAACTTTACTTGAGAAATTCCATATAGAAGCCCTAGAACCTTCCATAAAAGTTCCAAAAGTCAAAGCTGGAAAATGGTCCAGAGTGCCACAGAGGGAGCAGGAGACTGCAGTCAGGTGGAAGAGGGAGAAGAGACTGCAGGGAGCAGGGGCTTTCTGGGGTGGCCACCCCTGATTGGGGGATGGAGCTCAGAAGACAGTTGGGCAGCAGGGGAGAGGCCGTACAGCAGAGTGGTTAGGAACGTGTTCTGAGGAGCCAGTCTGCCTGGGTGTAGATCTTCTAACACTAACTAGCTGAGGGAACCTGGGCAGGTCACTTACATTTCTCACATGTTATATACGGATAATAATAGTATCTACCTTGGGATGCCTGGGTGGCTCAGTCCGTTAAGTGACTGCCTTCGGTTCGGGTCATGGTCCCAGGGTCCTGGGATTGAGCCCTTCATCGGGCTCCCTGCTCAGCAGGAAGCCTTCTTCTCCCTCTCCCACTCCCCCTGCTTGTGTTCCCTCTCTTGCTGTCTGTCAAATAAATAAATAAAATCTTTAATAATAATAATAATGGTATCTACCATAACTAGAAACAGAAATCCAAGGTCACATGCCGACCTTTACAATGTTTGTACATGTTCATGTCTGACTGATGCTGTGACAAACTGATGACAAACCTAGTGGCTCAGAACAACATAATCTGTTCTCTTACAGTTCTGGAGATTAAAAAAAAAATCTGAATTTAGTTTCCCTGTGCGAAAATCAAGGTGTCAGCAGGGCTGGTTCTTTCTGAGGGCTGTAAAGGGAGATTCTGTGTCTTTGCCCTTTGTAGCTTCTAGAGGCCACCTGCTCCCTTTGATTTGTAGCCCCTACAGCATTCACACCAGGTCTGCTTCCGTCATCACAACCTTCTCCTGTTGTCAAATCTCCCTCTGCTCCCCTATTATAAGGATACTGTGACTACATTTAGGGTCCACCTGGATAAGCCAGAATAATCTCCCCATCTCAATACTGTTAAGTTAATCACATATGCAAAGCCCTTTTTGTCATACTAGGTAAGGTTCTAGGGATTAGGATGTAGGTATCTTTGGGGGGAGGGCCATGATTCAGCCTACTACATGGGCAATTAAATGATATGGTTTAGTTATATTATATATATAATATATATTATATTATGATAAAGAATATCATATTTATATCCTATCTGCTCAACAGAGTCTTGGTAGCTGGAGTTATTGCATTGTTTCTCTTTAAAAATTCATGGCATTATTTGTAACAACATGGATGGAGCTGGAAAGTATAATGCCAAGTGAGGTAAGTCAGTCAGAGAAAGACAGATGCCATATGATTCACTCATATGTAGAATTTAAGAAACAAAACAAATGAACGAGAGAAAGAGAGAGAGAGAGAGAGAGAGAAACCAAGAAACAGACTCTTAACTATAGAGAACTGAAGGTTACCAGAGGGGAGGCGGGGGGTGTGGTAGGTGAAATAGGTGATGGAGAAGAAGGGTACATTTATCATGATGAGCATGGCATAATGTATAGAGTTGCTGAATTACCATATTGTACATCTAGAACTAATATAACACTGAACGTTATCTATACTGGAATTAAAATAAAAAATAAAATAAATTATATATATATATAAAATTCATGGCATTCCTGCAAAATGCCTATTGTGCCAGAAATTATTAGTGTTCACTAAAATACATACTTGTCCCTCTAAAATTCTCTATGTCCCTGCATATCAGGTTGAAGCCAATATGATATGAACAGAAATTATGATAGTCATTCCATGCTGGCTCTTGGAAATGGTTATCCTAATTTATTGCCTAAACTGGGACACTTTCTTAGAATAAAAGGAAAGTATTTAAGCATCTTTCCACATCAACAGGTATACGTTATGCGTGTTGCAGGCAAACGGAGATGCATGGTGGCCCTACTTAAAAGCATCCAGTGAAGTCCTCTAGCTCTCCTCTCCTGCAGTGGTGACCTTGGAGGCCATGAGGTCCAGACAGCATGGCTAATAAGTAGAAGGAGAGCTGTTCCACCCTCACAGAACTTTGCATAAGAAAGAAAAGAACATTTATTGCCATGGAGATTTGGGGATTGTGGGCACAGCATAACCCAGCCTATCCTGTCTAGAACACGTATGCTCTGGCAAGTCTGGCAAGTTTGTCCTCTCCTTATCATATGGGGTGGAGGGAGGGAAGCGGCCGCCATAAGATTGAGGGTTTAACTCCTCTTAAAGGTCAGGACTTTGAATCTCAGCAGCAAACTTAGAGGAAGAAATGGTACAATGGTAAGTGGGTACACTGAAGCTGCGCTCCCTCCTGAAGGGCTGTATCCAGTCTGCCTATGGGCTTTTGACCAGGGATGTAGAAGTGAAAACCCCAGAGCTCAAACAATACTTGGCATTTCCTGATTTTTTTTTTACTACAGGAATCATAGGGCTTATAGTCCAGCAAATAGATACAAGAGGCTCTTTTTGTTTTTAATTGTTTTCATTTTTTAGATTTTTTTAATTAATTTTTTATTATGTTACAATG
This sequence comes from Mellivora capensis, assembly GCA_004024625.1. Taxonomy (NCBI): domain Eukaryota; kingdom Metazoa; phylum Chordata; class Mammalia; order Carnivora; family Mustelidae; genus Mellivora; species Mellivora capensis. The sequence continues at coordinate 8,401 of PISX010035249.1, forward strand.
AATCATGGAACACTACATCAGAAACTAATGATGTACTGTATGGTGAATAACATAACTTTTTTTCTTTTTTAACTTGAGAGAGAGAAAAGTGTCAGGAGAAGCAGGATCCCCACTGAGCAACGAGCCTGACCCCGGGCTCCATCCCAGGACCCCGGGATCATGACCTGAGCCAAAGGCAGACACTTAATAGCTTAACCAACTCAGCCACCCAGGAGCCCCAGGAGGAGACTCTTTTTTTAGAGCAAAGTCTCGACAAAGAACATGAACTGAAGTTCGTATTTTGTTCATGGGACTTTGTTGTTTAGAACAAAGCCTGACAGGCTTTGTTCATAGCTTCCACTTGCAGCAGCAAACTGGAGGGCAGACCTCCCATGCGGGGCCTAGAAAGAAAAACTGCTCACACTGACTTCTTTATTCAGTTCCGCAGACACGGCAAGCTGCCTGGAAACCACTCTCACAATATGGCCGACACTACCCAGCAATGTCTGATAGAAAGTCTAACAAAGTTTGCAATTTACAAAGGAATTTCACATAAATCCTTTCACAGAACTCTTTTTGGAATTTCTAACTTAAGCAATCAACCTCGTGTGTCAATATTAATAAAAGAGTGTGCAGAAGAAGGGGGCAAGAGGAAAACAACAGGGGGGAGGAGGAAGAAGGATGGAAGAAGGTGGAGTGGAAATTCATCACTGAGCTTCCCTGAACATCTGTAGGCATTATGTCCCAGGTACCGCATCAGGAACTTCGGGCTATGGATAATTCTGTGGCCACAATAAAATGTGCCAATGTTTGTAAGAATTTTTTGGCTCATCCAGAAGTGTAATGTAATAGCTCTCTGGGGAATTAACACTGAGTGAAAAAAATGACAACCCAAAGGGTTACATAGTGAAAGGTTCCTTTTATATAACATTCTTAAAAAGACAAAATTATAGACATGGAGAATAGAGTAGTAATTGTCAGAAATCAGGTATAGCGGTGGGGGTCCTTGTAGTGACAAAATTGTTCTGTATCCTGACTATAAATGTCAGCATCTTGGTTATGATATCCTATCATTCTGCAAGATGTTACCACTGGGGACAACTGGGTGGAGGGTACACAGGATCTCTCTAGATTATTTCTTATAATTGCAAGTAAATCTATAATGATCTCAAAACAAAAACTTTAATTAAAGAAAAGGATGGCTGAAAAATAATAATACATCTATTAAGTGCCCATTTACTCTTCAAAATTAGCAAATATTTAGGTAGGCTGAAAGCCACTAATGAAGGAAGTTTCCAATGGTCAGATGAACAAAGACTCATTTCACATTAAGGCAGGAAAAAAGAAAGATGACCACAACATATCGAATGCTTACCACTGGCGTTACACTGTCCAGGTACAAAATGCACTGAATGCTTTTTCGAATGTAATTCTCCATGAGGAGAACCTACAGACAACAAACTGAAGTGCTGCGAAGTGAAGTAACTTGTCACAGTCATGCAATCAATAGATGGTGGAACCAAGAATTAACTCATGTTTTTATCCACTAAGATACATTCCTTCCAAATGTATCCACCTTAGCAGAACCTAACATCCCTGGGGTCTTTAAGGATTAATGACTTGTCCACAGGGGCAAAACTGGACAAGAGCTTGTACCAAGCGGTCCTCCTATCCTACTGGGCTCTCACAGGTGGCTGAGAAAAAAACATAATGGCATTAGCTGCCTGAGATACAGGCAAAATAAGAGCAAAAATCTCAAATGGCTAGTGTCCTAAGTATTAAGGAGGAAAATGGGTAAATTTACACCTGCTCCTTCTTGGTGGGTTTATTTTAATATGAAAACATTTGTGCAGAGAAATTCCAAAGCTTACCAGTTGACTCAAATATATGAGGCAAAAGTCAGTATCTCTGAAAATGGAAATATAATCTCATTGCTAAGGGTACAGTTTTTTAATCAAGACAAAAGGTTCTGCAAAATGAATGAAGTAAATGAAACTGTTTACCTCCGTTTTTAGCAAAATGGAAAGCAGTAAACAGATTTGCTAATTATACCCCTGCCTTTCACCTCCTTTGAAGATACCCAAAGTGACTAAACTTCAGGAAGTCATCCCTTTGGTTCAGAAATGCAGTTTTATCCTGAATGAGGCCAGACTTGCTTGATCCAGCAGTATACACATTGCTTGCCACTTAGAAAGTAAATACACAATATCAGGTTCGTGATTATATTTTGGTTTAAATTACATCCAAGTATCATTATACCAGCAAATTACACGTCTCACAAAAGTAGGACCAGTCCTTTGAGCGCAGAGAGCACAAAGACTCTGGTTCCATGATGAACGGGAGCATATTTCACCTTGACACTATTGCTGGCAAATCTCTGAGAGATGAGCATTTTGAAAACGCTATAAACAACTTAGCCTTTTCTTAGCATTTTGAAGAGCACATTAATAGCCTGGCCTTTTCTTAAGGGCTTTCTTTTTCCCTTAGCCAAATTTGACAGCTAGAAGTGAACAGTGAGAGGATGGAATCAAAGTCAGGGCTATGTTTTAAAAGCAGTGTGGAACTGATGTCATTCGGTATTGTCTTCAAAAGAATATAAGAATATTAAGTGGATGTCTCATGAACTTACACACAAAGGATACTCTTCACTTGAGGACAGAATGATAATGTCTCAGAGAAGAAAGATGTAATTCAGATGCCCATAAAATCTATTCAGACAGCTCTTGGCTGGTACCAAAAAAAAAAAGCAGAAGAAGAAGAAGAAGAAGAAGAAGAGGAAATCTGCAACACTCAACTCCACCAAAAGAAGTTATAGTTATTAGTAAAATTAATTTTTAAAGACAATAAACAGCTACTGTAGAATATGTGAAACCTTAAGCCCAGTGCTGTAAATGACAGTTTAAAAGACCATATGGTTATTGTCACCATTTGGAAAGTTTTGTTAAAAAAAAAAAAAAAACAAGAGGCATAGGGTAATGTAATAAAATTAGCCAAAGGAAATTAAATAGCTTGGCATCAGCGTCTAAGATTTAACAGCCTAAAAAACAAGTGAAGTGGGAGCTGTCCCACATAAATAGGGACACCTGAAACCCCATCACCACCCAGAAAAGCTGCATTCGGGTCATTTCAAAAGGTGCTTTGACAACCCACCTGGTTTATCTTCTACCCTCTCTGTAGAAATGCACAGCAATTTCTGGGCAGCTACAGAGCATATTTGGGGAGAGTTGCCAATTAATCTTAAAAGCTGCCTAAGCAGGTTGCCAGGAGCGGCCTCTGGTCAGAGTAGGAAGAAGCCAACAAATTGGGAGTGCTCTGCTGGATGTTGGGGCAGATTGCATTTTCCCAAAATGGCTGCAACAATAGCTCCCAACCCCATGCCCTTCTTACAGTTTGACCTTCACACTCTGCCCATCAAGAGGTAGAATCTACGTTCAGCCTTCAACCTGGGTGGATTTGGGACTAACAGGGAGAAGGCATTATGTGGCTTAAAAAGCTGGGGTAGAAACAGTGATAGAGCTTCTGCCTGGTTCTCTTGGGAGGCTCATTCTTGAAACCCAGACGCTATACTGTGCTGAAGCCCAACTGGCCACACAGAGGTCACATGTCACGTTCTGGCCCACAGCCTACTCTGTGTCCCCAGCCTTCAGCCCCAAGCCAACTGCCAGCATCAAGCACCAAACCAAACTAGCCTTTGAGCCTTCAGGGATTCCAGCCCTCAGAATCTGAATCATCCCCAAAGTGGGAGTCTTCCCAGCTGATGCTCTAAATACCATAGAATGAAGACAGATCCTTTCCAAATATTTATTAAAATGTGGGTCATTTTATGCCACTAAGTTTGGCGTTAAATAATAATAGTAATTGGAACAGAGGAAAATGGGACAAGAATGTGGCTAAAAGTGATGCAAGCAGTCATTCCTAGCACTGGAATTCCTGTAGCCTCTCCTTCGGGAAGTACTCAGATGCTTTATGCTACACACGTTTTCTACTACAGCCACTCCTCTGCTTACAAGGGCCTAACTCCAAGGGAATTCACACGGCTCTGAGATGATCATAATGTTTTGCTTAGGATGGTGCCAGGCACTATTCTAAGAGTTTATGTGGATTAACTCACTTAATCCACACAACAAACCCATGAGCTAAATACATTTTTTTTTTTTTTTTAAAGTAGGCTCCATGCCCAGCACAGAGACCAACTCTGGGCCTGAACTCACAACCCTAAGATCAAGACCTGAGCTGAGGCCAAGAGTCAAAAGCTCAAACAACTGAGCCACCCAGGTGCCTGGAGCTAAGTACAATTTTTTTTTTTTAAGATTTTTAAAAAAAATTTATTTAATAGACAGAGATCACAAGTAGGCAGAGAGAGAGAGAGAGGAAGGGTAGGGTGAAGTGAGCCCCATGCGGGACTCAATCCCAGAACCCCGGGACCCAGAACCCTTTGACCTGAGCCAAAGGCAGAGGCCCAACCCACTGAGCCACCCAGGCGCCCCCTAAGTACAATTTTTATTCCCATCCTACAAATAGGGAAATGGAAGCATGGAGGATAAACCACCTGCCCAAGGTCACACAACTAGCGACATCAGGGCTGGGCTGGGATTCAGAGCCAGGCAGTTTGGATCCCAAGCTTGTCCACTAACCATTTGGGTTGGGGAAGTTAAGGCAGCATTCAGTGTCTCACAGCCTTGCAGATTAGCCAAGGTGCTCTTATCTGAGAAGAGGGGCCTTGGTGGGGGGGCTGGATTAG